>CABHPH010127629.1:0-22898 GCA_902168325.1 Peromyscus nudipes
TATCTATCACCTTGTACAAAACGCAAGTCCAAATGAATCAAAGATCTCAACATAAATCCAGTTACACTGAACCTGATAAAAGAGAAAGTGGGAAGTAGCCTTGAATGCATTGGCACTGGAGACCACTTCCTAAATATAACACCAGTAGCACAGACACTGAGAGCAACAATTAATAAATGGGACCTCCTGAATCTGAAAAGCTTCTGTAAGGCAAAGGATGGGGTCTAAAGCTTTCTTAGCAAACCTGTCCCACCCAAGGTATTATTTCATGGTTGAGAAGAATTTGTCTTTGTTCATTTGTTTCCTGGTAACCACAGATTTGGATGTGAAAGATTTGCTGGGTGTAGTTCTCCAACAACCAAGACTGACTTGCTGAAAACTGACTGCTTCTGCCTTAGCTCCTGGGTGTTCCCTGTTGCCTCAGCCTCACCTACTAGCCTTCGAGTTTGTCTAGAGTACAGCAGGAAAAAACCTTCCCCACTGTTTACCACCCAGGTGTTCCTAGCTTGCTTCAAATGTGACTGACTCTTGGGGAAAGAGCTGAGTTCTGCTGTGAGCAGAATGCTTTGTCCCAGTGGCTGAGTACTTACGTATTAAAATATCTCCAACACATGTTTTACTTAAAAATGAAACAACAAAAACAAAACTACAGATGTATCAAAAATCCATATTAGCAGATCTTCATCTCTCCCTCTCTTCCTCCAGACCCAGCACCCCAGTATCGCCCCCAGCTCTGCAACAAAACACTGACTGCTGCCTTCCCTGCTACCACCACCCCACCCCTATCTCCTGTGGATCTCACAGATCTTCCCCTTCTAATCTCCTTCCTCCAACTTCCTTTTCCCAGACTTCAACTCCAGCAGTCACTTCCACTAACCCAAAGGTCACTCTTGGCAGGGAAGCAGGGAAGCTGACTGTAGATCTTCACCTCTCCCTCCACTCCTTCAAATCCAAACCCCAGGCTCATCCCCAGCGATATACCTGCTGTGGTATCTTTTTCCTCTCTCACCCCATCCCCAATAGATCACAAAAATCTTCTCCTCTGACCTTCCTTCCTCCAATTCCTCCCATTATCCCAGCCTCCAATGCCAGCAGGCATTCCCTATGAACAGGCCATGGAACCACCTAAACAGGCCAGTGAAACAGAGGAAACAGAAAACAAGAAACAAAACATCCAACCAACAAAGACAAATCCAGAATCAGTACGTAGACCTATAATCATCCCAATCCCAGATGCCTAGACACTGGTGTAAAAACACAATTAACAGCAGCCAGGACAATATGTCTCTACTAGAGTCCAGCAACTCTACCACAGCAGGCCCTCAATGTTCCAACATAGCTGAAGCACAAGAAAAAGACCTTCAAACCACCTATATGAAGATGATAGAGGTCTTTAAAGAGGAGATGAATAAATCCCTCAATGAAATCTAGGAAATGACAAACAAACAGTAGAAGGAAATGAATAGAACCGGTCAAGACCTGAAAAATGAAATAGAATCAATAAAGAAAATGAAATGAAAAATTTAGAAATTCGAACAGAAACTACAGAGGCAAGCTTCACCTACAGAATGAAAAAGATAGAAAAGAGAATCTCAGGCATTGAAGATATAATAGAAGAATTACATACCTCAGTCAAACAAAATGTTAAATCTAAACAAATTCCAGGCACAAAACATCCAAGAAATCTGGAACACTATGAAAAAACCAAATCTAAGAATAATAGGAATAGAAGGAAAAGAATCCCAGCTCAAAGGCCCAGAAAATATTTTGAACAAAATCATAGAAGAAAGTTCCCCTAATCTAACAAAGTATAAGAAACATACATACTATATAGATTAGACCAGAAAGGAGAGTCCCCTCAGCACATAATAGTCAAAACACCAAATTACAGAACAAAGAGAGAATATTAAAAGATTCAAGGGAAAGGGAGCAAGTAACATATAAAGACAGACCTATTCAAATTATTCCTGACTTCTCAATGGAGACTCTAAAACCCAGAAGGGCTTGGAGAGATTTGACTCTGTGAGACCACAGGTGGCAGCCCAGACTACTATACCCAGCAAAAATTTCATTCACCATAGATGAGGAAAATAACATATTCTATGATAAAGTCAAATTTAAACACTATCTACAAATCCAGCCCTACAGAAGGTACTAGAAGGAAAACTCCAACCTCAGGAGGTTAACTACAATGATAAAAACACAGGGAATAGATAAACTCAGACCAGCAAAATCAAAAGAAGGGACACACACACACACACACACACACACACACACAGCCACCATCACCACTATCATCACCCCAAAAAATAACAACAAAATAACAGGAATTAACAGTCATTGATCAATGATATCTTTCAATATCAATGGTCTCAATTCATGAATAAAAAGACAGACTAAGAGAATGGATTAAAAATAGGATTCATCCTTCTGCTGCATCCATGAAACACACCTTAACATCAAAGATAGAACTTACCTCAAGGTAAAGGGTTGGGAAAAAATATTCCAAGCAAATGGACCTAAGAAGCAAGCTGGAATAATCATTTTAATAGCTTACAAAATAGACCTCAAACCAAAACTAATCAGAACAGATAGGGGAAAACACTACATACTGATCAATGGAAAAATCATCAAGAAAACATTGCAATTATTAACATCTACGTGCCAAACACAAGGGCACTAAAACAGCTTAAATCACATATTGAATCTTACACACTGATAATGGGAGACTGCATACCCAACTCTCACCAATAGACAGGTCCTCCCGACAAAAATAGATAAATGTTAGATCTAACTGACATTGTGAACCAAACGGACCTTTTGCCCACCTCTGCACCTCGTGGAACTTTTTTGCAAAATTGACCTCATAATAATAAGCAAGTCTTAACAGATCGAAGAAAAGTGAAACAACACTCTGCATCCCATCAGCCCACCATGGATTAAAGCAGATATTAACAACACAAACAACAGAAAACTTTAAAAACTCGTGGAAACTGAACAACTCTCTGCTGAATGAAAGATGGGTCAAGAAAGAAATTAAAGTCTTTCTAGATGTGAATGAAAATGAATACACCACATACCCAAAAGGATGGATACAAGGAAGAGGCAAGTTCGTAGCACTAACTACCTACATTAAAAAAACAAAATGGAGAGATTTAACACTAGCAACTTAACAGCACACCTGAAAGCTCTAAAACAAAAAGAAGTAATCATACCCAGAGGAGTAGATGGCAAGAAATAATCAAATCAGGGCTGAAATCAATAAAATAGAAACAAACAAACAAAATCAAAGAATCAATGAAACAAAGAATTGGTTGCTTGAGAAATAAGTAAGACTGACAAACCCTTATCCAAACTAACAAAAAGGCAGAGAGAGAAAATCCAAATTAACAAAATCAGAAATGAGAAGGGGGCATAACAACAGACACCAAGGAAATCTAGAGAATCATAAGCACATACTTTAAAAACCTGTACTCCACCAAATTAGGAATTCTAAAAGAAATGGATAATTTTCTCCATAGGTACTACTTACCAGAGTTAAATCAAGATCAGATTAACAATTTAAATAGACCTATAACCTGTAGTGAGAAAAAGACCAGGGCCAGATGGGTTTAGCTCAGAATTCTACAAGACATTCAAAGAAGAGTTAATGCCAATATCCCTCAAATTATTCCAGAAAATAGAAACAGAATGAACATTTTCCAATTCATTTTATAAGGCCACAGTAATCCTGATACCCAAACCGCATAGCGACCCAACAATGAAAGAGAATTACAGACCAATTTCCCTCATGAGCATAGACGCAAGAACACTCAATAAAATACTTGCAAATTGAATTCAAGAACATGTAAAAAAGATCATCCGCCCTGATCATGTAGGTGTCATCCCTGAGATGCAGGGATGGTTTAACATCCGTAAATTGACAAATGTAATTACCATATAAACAAACTGAAAGACAAAAGCCACATGATCATCTCACTAGATGCAGAAAAGACCTTTGACAAAATCCAACACACCTTCACAATAAAAGCTCTGACAAAATGAGAAATACAAGGGACATACCTCAACATAATAAAGGCAATTTACAGCAAATCCATAACCAACATCAACCTAAATGGAAAGAAACTCAAAGCAATTCCACTAAAACCAGGAACAAGACATGGTTGCCCATACACACACACACACACACACACACACACACACACACACACACATATATATGTATGTATGTATATGTATATAGTTTTTGAAGTCTTGGCTAGAGCAAAAAGACAACCGAAAAAGATCAAGGGGGGTACAAATTGGAAAGGAAGAAGTCAAAGTATCTTTATTTGCAGATGATATGTCTTATACATAAGTGACCCTAAAAATTCTGCCAGGAAACTTGTAGAAATTTATGATGATAAACACTTTCAGCAAAGTACCTGGATACAGAATTAACTCACAAAAATCAGTAGTCCTCCTATACACAAACAAGAAACAGACTGAAGAAGAAATCATGGGAACAAAACCTTTCACAATAGCAAAATAATATAAAATATCTTGGGGTAACTCTAACCAAGCAATTCAAAGACCTCTATGATGAAAACTTTGAGAGAATGAAGAAAGAAATTGAAGATATCAGAAGATGGAAATATTTCCCATGTTCATGGATCAGTAGGATTAACATGATAAAAACGGTCATCCTACCAAAAACAATCTACAGATTCAATGAAATCCTCATCAAAATTCCAACACAATTCTTCTCAGATCTTAAAAATACAAATCTCAGTTTTATATTTAAACAACACACACACACACACACACACACACACACGGACAGCTAAAACAATCCTGAATGATAAAATAACTGCAGGAGATATCATATTCCTCCTACTTAAAGTTGTAATACAAAACTATAATAATAAAAGCAAACAAGCATGGTATTGGCACAAAAAAAAAACACATTGAAAAATGGAATAGAAATGAAGACCCAGACAAATATCCATATACCTATGGACAGACACCCGATTTTTAGTAAAGAAGCCAGAAATACACACAGGAAAAAAGACAGCATCTTCAACAAATGATGCTGGTCAAACTGGATGACTTCATGTAGAGGAATCCAAATAGATCTGCACTTGTCACCCTGCACAAAAACTTAACTCCAAATGGGCCAAAGACCTCAGCATAAAACAAGATACACCAAACCTGACAGAAGAGAAAGTGGGGAATAGCCTTGAACACACTGGTACAGGAGACAACATTCTGAACAGAACATCAATAGTGCAGGCACTAAGATCAAAATCAATAAATGAGACCTTGAAACTGAAAAGCTTCTGTAAAGCAAAGGACACCATCATTTGGACAAAGCAGCGGCCTACAGAATGGGAAAAGATATTTACCAATTCCATATCTGATAGGGGGCTATTATCCAAAATATATAAAGGACTCAAAAAATTAGATATCAAGAAACCAAATAGCCCAATTAAAAAATGGGGTCTACTAGATCTAAACAGAATTCCCAATAGAGGAAATTCCTACAATTGAGAAATATTCAACATCCTTAGCCATCAGGGAAATGCAAATTGAAACTACTTTGAGATTTCATCTTACACCTGTCAGAACGACTAAGATCAGCAAAACAAGTGACAGCTCATGCTGAAGAGGATGTGGAACAAGAGAAACACTCAGCCACTGCAGAAGAGAGTGCAAACTTATACAGCCACTATGGAAATCAACACAGTGGCTCCTCAGAAAGCTAGGAATAGCTCTACCTCAAGGTTCAGTTACATCACTCATGGACACTTCATCCAACCACAAGGACACTTATTTGCTCAGCCATGTTTGTGGCTGCTCTATTCATAACAGGTGGAAACTGGAAATAACCTAGATGTTCCTCAACAGAAGAATGGATCACAAAGTTCTTCTCTAACCTCCTACCCCCACCTCATCCCATTATCCCAGTCTTGAATACCAGCAGATATTGCCTGGGAATATAGCGGCTGAGCAGACCAGGAAAAGAGCCAGAAATTGCAAACAACCTAGATGTCTATCAACAAAAGAATGAATAAAGAAAAGGTAGTACATTTACACAGACCCAGAAAGCTAAATATGGTGTGTATCTATTGATATGTGGATATTAGCTATTAAATAAATGATAATAACCAAGCTACAATCCATAGACCTAGAGTGGTTATGTATAGAGGAAAGGACAAGGGGGACACATGGATCTCCCTGAGATGGGGAAATAGAATAGATTTTATGGTGGACTGGGTGTAGCTAGAGTTTTCCTGCCGGGCCCACAGTCAGGACAAATCTCTGTCACCTGCCAGTCCCACAGCCGCTCAGACCCAACCAAGTAAACACAGAGACTTATATTGTTTACAAACTGTATTGCCGTGGCAGGCTTCTTGCTAACTGTTCTTATATCTTAAATTAATTCATTTCTATAAATCTATACCTTGCCACATGGCTTGTGGCTTACCGGCATCTTCACATGCTGTTTGTCATGGTGGCGGCTGGCAGTGTCTCCTCAGCCTTCCACTTCCCAGAATTCTCTCCTCCTTGTCCCGCCTATACTTCTTCCTGCCTGACCACTGGCCAATCAGTGTTTTATTTATTGACCAATAAGCAACATGTTTGACATACAGACCATCCCACAGCACTTCCCCTTTTCTTTTTTTTCAAAAAGGAAGATTTTAACATTAACATAGTAAAATTACATATAATTTGGGAATTTGGGCGTAGCTTCTCTTACTACTTCCTGCTGGAGGGGGGCGCTGTATCTTATGGGGACACAAAGAAAATTTTAGGATTATGGAGTAGTCCATGAGGTTGTATTGTCTGAGCCAGTTGCCTTCAAACTGTTCTGGATGTTGGATCATCTGGGCCATGGTGTCATCGGAGACCTTTCAGGGGGTCTTGGCTGGTCAAACCTGATGTATCTTAATCTGGAATAAATCCATAGCCTCTGGCTTTCTGTGGAAACAAAAGCAGAGCTTCCTTTCCAAAGCAACATATCCTTACATCCAAATTTTGATGTCAAGGTACCTTTAAAATATACATTTTGGCATAACTCAACAGCTTTTGCAATCAAATGTTTTTCTTTAGTTACTAATATCAAAGAGAACATAATCCAGATTCTCTGTGTGGTAGCCATCTTTATGTGGCTTATTTTTTATTTTACCTTGAGCCTATTGCTTTAAACTGCAGCATTCTAAGACTGAAATGGCACTATGGCTGCTGGCTCCGCCCACCTCAGCTTCCCAACATGGCGGTGATACTTTTACCACCCCCTCTGGGAGCCTTTGTGGATCTTTGCTTCTATCAAAGCAGCGTGTAGCCCAGAAACCTCTTTTTTTGTTTTGTACTAGCAAAGGCTAAATCCACCACGCAGTTTAATGTGCCACTGGCAGACGCCTCATTCCCGCCATACTGCAGGTCGAGCGCGCACGCCAGGAACCCGCCATAGTGACTCAAACATGCAGGCTGCCACTAACTTGAAAGAGACAACTAGGAACTGTTTTTAGCTCCGTTTTAGTATCTTTTTTCTCAGGTTTTAGGTGGAAACTCTTGCCAACACGTTGGGCGCCATTTGTAGCTAAAGTTTTCCTGCCTGGCCCACAGTCAGGACAAATCTCTGCCACCCGCCTGTCCCACAGCCGCTCAGACCCAACCAAGTAAACACAGAGACTTATATTGCTTACAAACTGTATGGCCGTGGCAGGCTTCTTGCTAATTGTCCTTATATCTTAAATTAATCCATTTCTATAAATCTATACCTTGCCACATGGCTTGTGGCTTACTGGCATCTTCACATGCTGTTTGTCATGGTGGCGGCTGGCAGTGTCTCCTCAGCCTTCTACTTCCCAGAATTCTCTCCTCCTTGTCCCGCCTATGCTTCTTCCTGCCTGACCACTGGCCAATCAGTGTTTTATTCATTGACCAATAAGCAACATGTTTGACATACAGACCATCCCACAGCAACTGGGGGTGGATGTGAGGGAACATGAGGACCAGGTAAGGAGGGGGAGAAGAGTGGGGGTTGAGGGAGGGAATGTGGGGAGAGACAGCTACAGCTAGAATTGAGAGTTATTTGAGGGGTGGTATGGAAATCTAGTGCAATTAAAGCTTCTTAAAATTTATTAAAGTTATCCTAATGAAGTCTCCAAATAATGGGAGAGATGGAGTCCCTACTGATCGTCTCTCAGAATCAATAGAAGCTTTCAGGCCAGGGACTAGGTTGCATACCATTGAGTTGTTGGCCAAAGAGGTCCCATAAAAATCCCCAAACAACCCAGGATGTCACCAAGACAATAGATTGCTCTCCACAAACTGACAGCATGTCCCCATTGCTGAAGACAACATCCATACAACTCATTAAACATAGAGAGGCCAAGCTGGTACCTACATAGAACCTTCACTCCTTTTTTCTAGTGTCTTTGTGATGGGAAGGTACTCTGCAGGCTACCAAAAGAGAAATGTAAACACAAATCCAACCACAAAACCTTTGATCTACAATGCTGTCCTTCCTGCAAAATATGCTAGGTCGATGGTGGCACAAATCTGTGGGAGTAAACAACCAATGTCTCATTTGATTTAAAGCCCATTCCACAAAATGGAACCCATACTCAACACTGTGTGGGTGACCAAGAACCAGAGACTAGATAGCCCAGAGACCAAATACTGGTCTTAAAAAAAAGTATCAATAAAATGACTCCTAATGATATTATTCTGCTATACTCATATATCAGTGTCTTATTTAGCCAGCATCAAAGAAGCTGTCTCCTGCCAGCAGATGGGAACAAATACAGAGACCCACAGCCAGACATTACACAGAGAGAGACCTTGAAGCACACAGCTCTAAATGGGATGTCTCTATCAAAACCCTCCCATCAGAGCTCAGGAAACCACATCAGAAGAGGAGGCAGAAAGAGTATAAGAGCCAGAGGGAATGGAGAACACCAGGAGAACAAGTTCCTCTAAATCAGCTGAGCAAAGCTCATATGAACTCACAGAGACTGAAACAGCATGCGTAGGGTTTGCATGGGTCTGCACCAGGTCCTCTGCGTATATACTGTAGCTTTCAGTTTAGTTTTTATGGGACTCCTGAATGTATGAATGAGTGGGTCTGATTCTTGTGCCTGCTCTTGGGCTCTTTTCCTTCTGTTAGTTTGCTTTGTCCAACTTTGATGTGATGGTTCTGGTTTTATATCAATATATTTTATTTTGTCATGTTTTATTGTTATCTCTTAGCAGCCTGTTCTTTTCTAATGAGTGTAGCAGGTAGCTGTTCTAGCTATGACCTTGAAGCACCGCCCCAGTGGGGTAACAGGTAACTGTTACACCTACCTATGACCTTGAAGTACATGACCCTGGGGTGTGGCCGCTCGGGACCCTTAAGATCTGAGATGCACATATACTCTCTCTCTTTGCTCCCTCATGGTTTTGGAATGCAGGGACAGACCAGGCAGGTCTCAGGCAGAACAGTGTGGGACCGTGCCTCACCTTTCCAGGATCCTGTGACAAATTCCTCTATTCTGTCTTGTGAGTTTTTTTTCCCAAATAAATTACTTTCCCCTTAAAGTGGACTCCGTGGATTTTTCCCACTAAATGAGATACAGAAAGGGAGTGTATCTGGATGGGAGGTGAAGGGAGGAGGAACTGGGGGGAGTAGAGAGAGGGGAAACTGTAATCAGGATACATTGTATAAGAAAAGAATCTATTTTTAATAAAAGGGAAGAAATAAAAGTATATATTATATAATTATATAATGTATAAATATTTAATTTTAAGAATTCATATGAAAATTCACTAATCTGTAATATAATCAAAATATATCATTTCTTAGGAAGAAGGAGTTTAAATGGGGTCCCCTGCTTTGGTAAATGATGTTTCTCTCAGAAGACATAAGTTCTTAAAAAACTCCCTATGAGGTTAGGTGTTCCTGAGGCACCCAAAACAACACAGACCATTACTATGGATCTCAGTTGCCCACCATAACTAAATGGTAAAACTCTATTGCTGAAGATGTTACACATTTTGGTTGCAACACATAGACAACTCAAACTAAAATTGATCAGTTCAACCTGATTTGGCTGGTGTTGGTTTAAACTTCTAGAGTCTGACCCTGAGTAGTTTATTTTAGGCATATTTAAGTACAGTACAGTTTTGGAAAGAAGTTTCCTGGTGACAATTAACTCAATCTCATGTGCACAATACAGCCTAAGGCATGACTACATTGAAACTCTGAAAGGTACATGTGCTCACTTCCATAAAAATGGGTTCTTTAGAGTGAATGCACGTGCCATCTAAAGGTCCTAGGGGAGGATCTGGTGTGGGTTTGGTCATGCAGATAAGGCAGAGGTCACCAAGCTATCAACCATCTCTGCTCCATTTGTAAGGTACATGTGACATCTCCCATAAGGGTGGGTTCTATTGGCTGAGAAACAATGCTCAAGGTAAAAGTCTAAGGAGAATGACTGAGATAAGTATAGTCTGGGGGAGTGAGATGTGGCCTGGCCCTACAGACAGCACAGGCCACCAGGCCGTTAGTCACATCTATTCCCAGTCTTCTGAGTGGAAAACAAGTTAAATATCTCTTCCTTTGAAGAAATAACTCTACGTGTTGAACATTTCTGGTTTCCCTAGTGTTTATGTGTGAGCTAAAAGACTTCATGCCCCTACACATATAAGTATGAAATTGTCCCAAAAAAAGTTTAAAATAATCTTTAAAAAAATAAGTATGAACTACTATGAACTGATTAGTAAGAATTTGCATGAAAGGGGGTAGGTAAAATATGAATCAGAGAAAATTCCAGGAACTGCAAGGTCCTTCACCTCTGAGAAAGTTTTGGAAGTCCAGTGATACTGGGTATGTTAAGAAAGTCCTTCCAACGTTCAGGATGGCTTGTTGCTTCTGCAGCTTTGAAAGAGATGCAATGCCCAGTAGGGCTCTTTGGATTCTGGAAGCAGCTCATCCTTAGGGAGTGGGGTAGTGTTGGTAGAGCCTGTTTACATGTGATCTGGAAAAGCTGCTTGTTTTGAATAATACCTCAAACAAGAGACAGTGCCACAAACTGTTTTGCCACTTGGGTCATGAGATCCAAGAGACCCAGTGGTGCCTGAAGTATCACTGGCAGATAAGGGTGCTGTCTGGAGCCTTTGCTGGGCCTTTGTATGGGACCCACAGCACAGACACTTGCAGCTTTTGATCAAGCCCCGCCGTGCTCTGCTCCTGAGGAACAGCTCTTGGTCTACCACTGCAGCTTAGCTGAGGCAGAACATTTATATCAGCTACGTTTCTATTGCTGTGCTAAAACACCATGACCAAGGAAGGCAACTTATAAAAGATGATTTGTTTGGGCTTACAGTTCTGGAGAGGTAAAATCCATGATGGCAGAGTGGAGGCGACAGGCAGCAGACATGGCAGCTGGAGCAGAAGCTAAGAACTCACATCTTCAACTGAGGCACAAATCAGAGACAGCACACTAGGAACAGCAGGAGGCTTTGAAACGGCAAATCCACCACCCAGGACACACTTCCTCCAACGAGGCCACACCTCCTAAACCTCTCCAAACAGTGCCATCAAGTGGGGACCAAGTATTCAAGAGCCCAAGACTATGGGACCACTCACTGAAGCCATTACAGTGTTTAACTGTGGACCATCAGATTACACACAACCTATGCTGCCCCCAGGAGCTGAGTGTTTCTGACCTTCCATGATCTGCATCAGTGTACCACACTCCCTGGTAGTGTAAGCTTATGATCAGGCCCACAAGGCACTAGTAAGTTACACGAGGAGGAAGTGGCGCACACCCCCACTCCTGTCACGGAACCCTCCATCTCCACATGTAAAGACATGGCAACTAGGCAACTTTGGGGCTTTAGAGATGGCTCAGTGAGCAAGAATGCTTGCTGTGCAGACATGAGGCCATGAGCTGTGGCCAGGCACAGCTGCCCCAGTGCTGTGCAGGGGTAGGAGTGAAGCCAGAGGAAGAGACAGGAGGGCGGCTGGTGCTTGCTGTCTGCTGTCCTAGCTCCAAGCTCAGTGAGAACCCTGTTGGACAGGGATAGAGCAAAATACCCTGTGTCTTCTGACCTCTGTGAGCAAGGAGTGCATGCACGAGTGCGCGCACGCGCGCGCGCGCGCGCGCGCACACACACACACACACACACACACACACACACTATACACTACATACTGTATACACACACTATAGACACACACACTATAAGCATACGCAAACGTAATCCACACACTATACACATACATACATAATACACACACACATACTATACACATATGCAAAAAAAAAAAAACTTCAATCTTTTAAAACAGCAGCTGTCTGCAAGCCAAAAAAGAGCCCTCGATAAGACCTGACAGCCAGCATGTGACTGTAGCCCCCCATCTGCAAAGACTGGAGACACAGTTCTCCTGTTTAAACCCCCAGACTGTGGTATTTGTTCTGGCAGCCTGAGAAGATGAATGCGTCTTCCAGATTTAAATTTTATTTTAAAGAGAGGGTAATGGAATGCACACGACGAGAGAGAAGAAGGGGTGCTACGAGGGGCGGGAAGAGGAGGGAGGGAATAAGGAGGGGAGTGGGGAGGGAGGCCAGCGAGAGGACTGGGGGAGGGTGTGGGGGTGAGTAAGAACCGGGTATAATGACACGTATGTATGAAATGTGGCAATGAAGCCATTGCTTTGTTTGCTAACTGAAAACATTAATTTTAAAATATTTTTGTGCCACAAACTAATTCATGTTTTTCTAAACATCTTTTATTGGATCCAGATGTTAAGGTCTTCAAGGAAATCATTTTATCTGAGTGGGTTGGGTAGTGGGTTAGTTGAGGCCTAAATGGGGAAAAAAAAACCTAAGCTAAACATGTTTGTTTCTAAGGGTGATGCAGAAATTCTAGGCTCCTTGTGCCCCTCCAAGGTCATGGTTAGTCAGTCCTTCACCCTAGGAAGTACCCTAGCAGATGCAGTGGGCACAACAGGAAAGGGGAAGTGGCTGTGCTGTAAAAGCAAATTCCAGATGTGCACAGCAGGTTAAGAAACCAAGGAGCTCAAGTGTTTTGAAGTTATTCTTTTTAGAAAAACACCTGGACAGACGACCTCACCCATGGCTTTCTTACACAAGAACCAGCCTGAGCAAACACCTGGACAGACAGCCCTACCCATGGTTTTTTCACATGAGCCAGGCTGAGCAAACGAAAAACAAGTATCTAGCAATATATCAAGCTTTAATTTTTTCCTAGCTGCTGCTTAGCCAGAAATAAATAGGTCACTATGAAATAAATCATAATAATAAAATAGTTTCCTTTCTCATGGTGCTCAGGATAGAACCTTGCGTGGGCTGTTGAAATTGAGAGAGGTTTACTTGCCTCTAAATCACACTGTAGTCTCTTGTCTCCCCATTTAGTTTTGCTCACATGACAAATGTGTAGATTCTCCAGAATCAGATGCATTTTATTTATTAAGGAATTGTTCCCAAGAGAAGACTGGAAGAGAATGGAGGAGACACAGTATCAGCAATCCGACAGAAGCACAGAGATGAAATCAGGAGCTCACAGCCTGCAGGATAAGAGGGATCCTGCAAAGGTTACAAGATTTAACTAGGAGATCTAAAGAGATGGACCCTCAGACTAAGGCTGTGCCTACATAGGCCAGACTTTACAAAAATACATGCCAAACTTCACATCAATTCAGCAGATCGCTCCAACCTTACCTGCCTGAGAGAAACTCAAACCTTTAGACAAAGTACGATCACCCAAGCACCAATAACGTTTCAGCACAGTCCCTGACTTATGATCAAAATGTCCCTGTATGCCAACAGAATAAAAACAGACAACAAAAACAGGACAAGAGATGATGCCGATATCAGAGTGACCAAGCATGGGTTTTCAAATATACAATTCTTTAACCCTGTACCCAAAAGAAATCCTTTAATCATGGAAACTGTCCTGATGCATCATCGTTCTCAATGCTAGGCTCAAGTTTTAGTTAGGATTTCTATTGTTGTGAAGAAACACCATGACCATGGCAACTCTTATAAAGGCAAACATTTAATTGAGGTGGTGGCTTAGAGTTCAGAGGTTCAGTCCATTATCATAGCAGGGATCATAGCAACATGCAGGCAGACATGGTGCTGGCTGTCTTGATCAGAAGGCAACAGGAAGTCAACTGGACACTGGGCGGTATCTTGAGTACAGGAAACCTCAAAGCCCGCCCCCACAGTAACACACTTCCCCCAACAAGGCCACATCTACTCCAACAAAGCCACACCTCCTAATAGTGCCACTCCCTGTGAGCTTATGGGGGCCAATTACATTCAAACTACCAGAGCTCATGTCTGTGGAATTACCCCTTTTAGACTTTTCTCTACCGATTCCCTGGTACAGACAAGACATTTTAACTCTCCACAGCTTTCTAGACTTACAAATCCTTCACATGCCCTTCCATTTTTCCTTCTTCCCATACAATATAGTCACATCCAATACATGGCTCATCAAATTCCTTCATATTGAAAGAAATATCCAATTAATATTATTTCCTGTGCGGTTAACTGGTGGTTAGCTGAATTAGCTTACTACATTTTATCTAGAAATAGCCTTCTTAAGGCTGTGCATGCATGCTCCTCTGCTCCAAGTAGATAGATCATTCTGTAAGCCCAGTTCCACACCTACTGTCCATCAGTGCTCTTGTAGCCTGCCTGCTTGGTCCCACCACTTTATGAAGAGGCTCTGTTTAACCTTGAATTTCCTGCATCCTGGATCTTATCTGACCCCTCACTTGGTGTTCTTTATAATACACTGTAGAAATAAAATGCTTGGAACTCTGTGTCTGATAGTGATTGAATTTTCCTCCCACCCTTCACTGAGGGAGTTTTCCAAGAATTCCATTTACAAATTATTTCTCTAAAAATTTAAAGGCTCTCCTCTATTACATTCTAGTGTTTACTATGTTGGTTGAGATACCCAAAATATTATTCCTCTCTGTATGTGGCCAACATTTTAATTTCTGAAAGGTTCTAGAACCTTACCCCTAAAGCCAAAATTTTTATGGTAACTATCTTGGTAAAGTTTTTCCTTATTCGTATTGGAGATATAAGCTCTTCTATTCTTAGAAATAACCTCAAACTACTTAACTGATGAGTTTCTTCCCTTTCAAACTCTCATCACGCTCATGCTGGTGTCTCCAGACCCCCTGGAATAATCTTCAGCGTTTTACCTACAAATTATACAACTCCTACTTAACAAAGCAAAGTTTTCATATCAACTGCTTGTTCTTCTTGTTGCTTTGCTGTGGAATTTGGAGATACGAAACAAGACATCTCATTCTTCTGTCTTTAAAGCAAATGTTGTGTTGCTTTTTACTGTTTGAAGAGCCACAGAGGCAGAAGCAACTGCTTCACTTAAATTCCCAGTAATTGCCATCGCCAGGGAAACTGTTCCTGTGTGCCAACAGCTGTTGCTTTCCACAGAAACTCAGTTGAATATCAACTGGTCCTGTGGAAACCCTCCCATTTCTCTTGACTACAAGAGACATGTAGGAGACTTTTCAAAGGAACTCGAGTTTCACTCCTGAACTGGAAAATGAGATGCTATTTCAGGGTTGCTGTAGCACTGAGTTTAGAGCTATTCGTCAAAAATGGCAAGGGCATACTTGGGGAAGTCCAGAGGTGGAGACTAAATCGCTTGACTGTGACCAAACCCCAGGTGGGCACAGGGGACCAGGTGCACAGTGGACTCCCAAGTGAAGCCACAGCACCCAAAACACTGTCTAGACGCCAAGATGTTTTCACTTTGAAATTGCTTCAGGCACCTAGAAGAGGTTCTCTCAGTACTTAGTGATTTGTCTCTGGTTCTTCTTAACTCATCTTCTCACTCCGGGTTATTTTGAAGAGCATCAGGGCAATGTGCTTCAGATTCCTACAGCATGCTCTCATGTCTCTAAGGGAATTAACTTGTCTGACATTTTACTCTTTGGGCAACAGAATATATGATTATACTTCTTTCATCCAGGAGCCTCAACAAATAAGGATTCCATTAAAAACCCATGAAATGCTGCTGTGGCACCTCTCCACATCTTCATTCACTTGAGTATCACTTAGTGTGGGCTGGCACTTAGGCAATGGAGCAGGAAATATGCCTGTGTTGGTCATTCTACAGACCATGTAAACCTGTATTCCAGAAGGAGACTCCAGATCTTTGATATTTTCCTTTCATAGATGACGTACGGCCCTGTCCCGTAACGGAGACAAAGTGGGTTTGGGGCCCTACAGGACAGCTCAGCAGGTAAAGGCGCTTGCTACCGCCTGGGTTTGATGCCAGGACGCACTTGGTGGAAGGGGAGAAGCAATTCCCAAAACTCGTCCTCTGACCTCTGCACACGTTCCATGGCACAAGCACACATGCACACCCTCACATAAATCAACAAACGTGTTCCAGGTATGGAGAGAGGGTTGGTGGTTCACGGCACATACTGCTGTTACAGAAGTCCGGAGTTCTATTCCCAGCACCCAAGTCAAGCTGCTTACAGCCACCTGTAACTCCAGTTCCAAGAGGTACAATGCCTCTTCTGGCCTCCACAGGCACTGCACACACATGCACAAACCCACATTCAGATACATACATAATCATATAATGAAAAAATTTTTTAAAAAAATGGGTTTGGATGCCACATTCTCTGGAAACTCAGAGATCACTAGTTGTCCAACAGCTTTATGGCTCTTAGCATCCAGCACTCCTTCCTGGGAGTCCAGAAAGCCCAGGTCCAGACAGTGCAATGTTAATAAATTTACCAATGATCTGTGGTCATTCAGGAAGAAATCTCGTCCTCCACAGAACCTACACACACATACACACACACACACACATTTACGCTACTATACCTTTTGGGTTTTACATCTGTTTCTCTGCTGTTTCCATATTCCTCACTCCCCTTATCTATCACTTCTTTGGAAGGCAGCCCTCATTTTGCTTCTAATCTGCTAGCCACACCCCCTAGTCTAGGGCTAGAGTTACTCTGCTACAGCTGGGGAACAAAATAATGAAAGATGTTGAGATTGTTCTTCAAATGGGGATAAGTGGCCCTTTGTGAGGACCTGAAATGTTACCCTATGATAAATTACACAGGGCTGGATCACATGAATAGCCCTTGGTTTTCTCTCTTTCTCTCTCTCTCTCTCTCTCTCTCTCTCTCTCTCTCTCTCTCTCTCTCTCAGAATTTTTTAAATGTGTAAGGGCATCAGTGGCTCCTAAACGACAGTCAGGGGCCCTGAGGGGTTCCACAAGGTCTCAATCATCTTACGTTAATTAACAGCTATAGGAATGTAGCTCTCTACTTACTACTGTAACATGGGCAAGGCAAAAATGTAAAACGATGTTGTTTTCTTCAACCAACAGCTTTTGTTTGGAACAGTTCATAACTAAATATAAGTGCTACAGTGCAGACGGAAAGGTATCCTAGCTCTCCAAAGCCAAGAAATACCACAAAACCACACCACACAACAAACCTCACACAAGTGATTTTTGGGGCCAGGCAGTGATGGCACACACCTTTAATCCCAGCACTTGGAAGGCAGAGGCAGGTGGATCTCTGTGAGTTCAAGCCTAGTCTGGTCTACAGAGTGAGTTCCAGCACAGCCAGGGCAACACAGAGAAACCCTGTCTCAAAAAAAAAAAAACCAGGAGACATAAGCCTCTGCTTGGTTGAGAAGCAGCAGAGAACTGAGCAAAAGACAGGGTTTATGAACTTTTCTTGGAGGAGGTGGAGCTTTCCAGGGTGAAGCTTTCCAGGGTGAGGATTGGTAGGATCTCAAGTCCAGAGCTTGGGGTTTTACTCTGTAGGGCAGGGGTGGGTCCAGCGATTAAGTCAGTTAGAATGTTCTGTGGGTAGAACCTGGCAGTTGGAGGTCCTTAGGGGAGGGGCCTGGCCACTTGAATGCCTTGAGGGGCTTATACTAAATATGTATTATTTGTGGTGTACATATTATTAATGATATGGAAATAGATCTATAATTGCTATTTTTTTAGTTTTTTCAAGACAGGGTTTCTCTCTGTAGCCTTGACTGTCCTGAAACTCGCTCTGTAGATCAGCCTGCCCTTGAACTCGGAGACCCACCTATCTCTGCCTCCTAAGGGCTGGGATTAAAGGCATGTAGCACTATCACCCAGCTTATAATTGCTATTTTTAATAAATTATACAGAAATTATTTTATACTACACATTGACAGACACAACTCCTATAAACAAAAGCTCTTTGTAATTCTCAGTAATTTCTAGAGTGCAAAGGATTCCTGTGGCCCAAAAGCACAGGAGCCTGTTGAAAACACAGCCTAGTAGCCTTCTGCCAATACACACAAAGCAAAGGAAGAGGGAGGCTGATACGCCACTGGCTTTCTCCTAACAGATGCTTCCACTTGAGTTCAATTTTATAACAGAGTCGGAAAAAGACACAATCAAATAGGAGATACACTGCATGGCCCAAAACGACCTGGAAATCACTTCCCCAAACTGCAGAAGGCAAAGCCTCAGAATATCCTAAAGCCATAGCTTTCCAAGCAGACTCTGGAAAAACCAGTCCTGTTTACATAGCTTTCAAAGGTGGTCCCGCAGACAGACACTTCTGGTTTTTAAACACTGACAAGTTTTTTTACATGAAGAAATAACAGAGCATGTTTTTCTGACCACTCACATTAATAGCTAATGGTAGCTGTCAGTCAGCCTCTCACAATCGCCTCACCATCATCACTGCCAAGTCCCAGGAAGTAAGTCGAGGCCGTTCCTCCTCACAGCCTTCATTGCAGTAAGTGGATTTGAAGCGTCGGATTATCTAATCAAACAACTGGTTTTTCCCTAAGTAGTATTCCAGCTATGGATTTGCTTTTAAGATAAAGAGCTGTGAGTTTTCATTTAGAGAGAATAATAATAGGAAAGTTTAGAGCCAGCCTAGAATAGAAATGGCTGCAATTATTTGGTCTCCTATTCAGGTTGCAAATGCACTCTAACACTATTCTTGGTATGAACTAAAAATAAATGTTATTTTTAAAAATATAACTCTCATGGCACATTCTTACCAAACAAATGCAGAAGCAGAAAATATAAAACACGTTAAAGAATTACATTTCTCCCGTAGAAGAAAGTGACTAAACCAGGAACCTCAACTGATTAGAACAAAAGCAAGCAGCGGGAGCCTCTCAGAGCTGGGATAGTTTGTTTGCACTGTCACTGGGAACCAACCAGACACGCATCTCCAGGTATGGAGGGAGATTCCAGAGCAGTTTCACTGGGAGGGGAAGAGCACCCGACGACAGCGGGCTGGGGTCCCGGACTGAACACAAAGGACCAACCGAGCTGACCCTAGTGTCCACCTCTCTCTGCTTCCTAACCGTGGATGCAACTGGACCAGCTGCCTCAGGCGCCTACCACAGGCCTTCCGTGCCACGAAGAACCATATCTCCTCAACCTATAAGCCTTTAAATCCATCCTTCCTTAGTTGTTTACCTCAGGTATTTTGTCAGAGCAAAAGAAAACAAGGTAACTTAACACAGTTCCTCTGAAGAATCAAAAATGTAATTTCAAACCCCACACATTGTATCTATAGCCCTTAATTTACAGAAAATCAGTTTTGTGTCTCATTGGGAGTTGTAATCTTATTGAGAGCAAGGATATAGTAGAACCTGTGGCCAAATCTAGCCTGACATCTATTTTTTTGTAAATAAATTTTATGGAAACACACTATTCTCATCTTTCCATGTACTGTCCATTGCTCCTGCGATACAGCAGCAGAGCTGAGTCACAGTGACAGCAGCAGAGCTGAGTCATAGTGACAGGAACGGCCCTGAGAAGCCTTCAGGGATGCAATCTGGATCCCAGCCAGGAAAGCAGGGAGACTAACTGCAGTTCCTCACTTCTCCCTCCACCCCCCAAATCTAATCCCCCAGTCTCAACCCAAGCTCTGCAGCAGACCACCTGCAGTGTCCTGCCCCTTCCTCTCTGCTCCCTTCTCCAGTTGATCACACAGATCTCCCCCTCCAAACTTCCTTGACCCCATTCATTGCTTTATCCCACCCCCAACTCCAGTAAGTACTCCCTAGGAACCCATGGGCCACTTTGGCCAGCAAAGCAGATAGGCTAACTGAAGATCTTCACGTCTCCCTCCATTCCTCCAAGTCCAATCCCCCATTCTTGTGACCAGCTCCACAGCAGACCTTCTGCTATGGCCTCTCCTCACTCTCTGCCTCCATTCCCAGGGGACTAAGCTGATCCTGGTGGAATATCCTACTTTCCTCCCTCCTGTGGACCCCCTCAGTAACTACCTGCCCATTCCTAAGTGTCAGCTCCCAATACCTAGAAACACATTTTACCTGGAACCCCCAGTGGCCACGCCTATTAGGATCCCAGAAGAATTTCCTACCATGCAACACACAGCCACCACACTGTCCTAAGAATCAGAGAGGGCAACAAAAGCCAAGGAACAAAACACAATCCCGACAAAGACCTGAGCAGACATCACACCTAGAATTACAGTCTTCCAAAACCAAGATGCCTAGGCACCAGCATAAAAACATAATCAATAACTTCTATGACAGTATGAGGCCAGCAACCCTACCACAGCAGGCCCTGAATATTGAAATATAGCTGAAGAACAAGAAAAAGACCTTAAAATGACCATTATTGATATGATAGAGGTCCTTAAAGAGGAAATTAATAAATCCCTTAGAGAAATGTTTGAAAACGCAGACAAATAAAGCAGTTCAAGTGGGAAAAGAATCAATGAAGAAAATCCAAACTAAGGGAAATCTGGAAATGAAAATTTTAAGAATTCAAACAGGAATTTCAGAGACAAGATGGAAGAGAGAAGCTTAGACATTGAAAATATGATAGAAGAAATGGATACTTCATTCAAAGAAAATGTTAAATCTAAACTA
Source organism: Peromyscus nudipes (assembly GCA_902168325.1). Lineage (NCBI taxonomy): Eukaryota > Metazoa > Chordata > Mammalia > Rodentia > Cricetidae > Peromyscus > Peromyscus nudipes. The sequence goes on from CABHPH010127629.1 coordinate 20,922, forward strand.
TCCTAACACAAAACATCCAGGAAATCTGGAACACTATGAAAAGACTATATAAATCAAGAATAATAGAAACAGAGAAAGGTAAAGAAACCCAGCTCAAAAGCCCAGAAAATATTTTCAACAAAATCGTAGAATAAAGTTTCCTAAGCTAAAGAAGAAAATGCCTACCAAGGTACAAGAAATATACAGAACACCAAACAGATTAGACCAGAAAAGAAAGTCCCTTGGCACAGAATAATCAAAACACTAAACATACAAAACAAAGAAAGAATATAAAAAGCTGCAAGGGAAAAAGAACAAGTAACATAAAGGTAGACCTATTAGAATTACACCTGACTTCTCAATGGGACTCTGAAAGCCAGAAGGGCCTGGACACATGTGCTGCAGATTCTAAGAGACCACAGATACCAGACCATACTATTATACCCACCAAAACTTTCAGTCACCATAGATGGAGAAAACAAGAAATCCCATGACAAAGCCAAAGTTAAACAATATCTATCCACAAAATCAAGCCCTACAAAAGGTACTAGAAGGGAAACTCCAAACTAAGGAGGTTAACTACAACCATGAAAACACAAGGAATAAATAATCCCAAATCAAAAAATCAAAAGGCGGTAAACATGCACATTCATGCATAGACACACACCATAACAACAAAATAACAGGAATTAACAAACACTGTCCCATTGCTATTGCTCAACATCAATGGACTCAAATCCTCAATAAAAAGACACAGACTAACACAATGGATACAAACACAGGATCCATTCTTCTTTTGCATCTAAGAAACACAACATCAAGGATAGACATCACCTCAGGGTAAAAGATAGAAAAAGATATTCCAAACAAATGAACCTTAGAAGCAAGGTGGAGCAACCATTTTAATATCTGACAAAATAGACCTCAAATCAAAACTAATTAGAAGGGATAGAGAAGAACACTACATACTCATCAAAGGAAAAATCCACTAAGGAGACATTGCAATTCTTAACATCTATGTATAAACACAAGGGTACTAATAAATTTAAATCACATATTGACCCTCACACACTGATAGTGGGAGACTGCAATACCTCACTCTCACCAATAGACAGGTCATCCAGACAAAAGTTAAAGAGAGAAATTTTGGAGCTAACTGATGTTATAAACCTAAAAGGTATTTACAGACTATTTCACCCCAAAACAAAAGAATATACCTTCTTCTCTGGACCTCATGGAACTGTCTCCAAAACTGACCACATACCAAGACACAAAGCAAATCTCAACAGATACAAGAAAATTGAAATAACACCCTGCATCCTATCAGACCACTACAGGTTAAAGCTGGACATAAACAACAACAAAAATAACAGAAGGCATACAAATTCATGGAAACTGAACAGCTCTCTACTGAATGAAAAAATGGGTCAAGACAGAAATTAAGGTCTTTCTAGAATTGAATGAAAATGAATATACCACATACCCAAACTTATGGATACAATGAAGGTAGTTCTAAGAGGCAAGTTCTTAGCACTAATTGCCTATATTTAAAAAAACACAAAATTCCAGGCGGTAGTAGCTCACACCTTTAATCCCAGTACTCAGGAGGCAGAGCCAGGCAGATCTCTGTGAGTTCGAGGCCAGCCTGGTCTACAGAGCAAAATCCAGGACAGGCACCAAAACTGCACAGAGAAACCCTGCCTCGAAAAAAGTAAATAAATAAATGAGTAAATAAATAGGTAAATAAATAAATAAATAAATAAATAAGCTAAAAAAACAAAATAGAGAGATCTCATACTAATGACTTAAGAGTATACCTGAAAGCTCTAGAACAAAAAGAAGCAACCACACCCAAAAGGAGTAAATGGCAGGAAATGACCAAACTCAGGGCTGAAATCAATAAAATAAAAACAAACAAACAAAATACAAAGAATCAATGAAACAAAGAATTGGTTACTTGAGAAATAAGTAAGATTGACAATTCCTTATCCAAACTAA
>CABHPH010127631.1:0-28436 GCA_902168325.1 Peromyscus nudipes
ATCTGTAGGCAGCAGAAAAAGAGAGAATGAACCAGGCCTGGGTTTTTGAAATCTCAAAGCCTTCTCCCAGTAACATACCTCCTCCAACAAGGCCACACTATTCCAAGAAGGCCAATAGTAGCCAACACCTACTCAATAGTTCTACTCCCCAGTGACCAAGTATTTAACTATAGGAGCCTATTTTGTGTGTGTGTGTGTGTGTGTGTGTGTGTGTGTGTGTGTGTGTGAATTTCATCCAAATCACCACATTCTGTAAGTATTCTTTCTTTTCTGAAAATCAATTTTAAAAATGTTGAGTTTCTTACTTGTATACAATGTGTTGATAGCATTTTTCTCACTCTGTTACCTTCTCTTACCCCCTCCTATTCTTGCTCACCCCATCTTTTCCCAATTAGTCCTTTTAGGTCTTTGTATTTTGAGAGGTGCTGGTCTTTTGCAGGTGATTACAGCTACTGTGGGTTTATTATTGCCACAGTCATGTCATATCCAGAAGACAGTATTTTATGGTGCCCACCCTTACCTCTGGTTCTTAAAGTCCTTCTAGTCATCCCTCTGCAATGTTGCCTGGCTTTGGAGTGGGTGTTATGGATGTCCCATCTGGGGCTGAGCACTTAGTAGTCTTTCATTATCAGTGTTTTAAATGGTTATGAACCTCTGTGAAGAGGCTCACTGTGAAGAGATTACTCTGCCTAAGGCTGAGAGTTGCACCAGTCAATGATATCCAGAACTTCTTCTTGGATTCTGGGGCTCAAACTCAAGTCTTCAAGTTTGGGAAGTAGGTATGTTGCTGACCGAGCTTTCTCTCCCCAGCCTTCAGCAGCTTCATTTTGATGTGCCTTGTTGTTCCTATTACTTCTTCTTAGAGTTTATAGTTTAACCTAATTTATATTTTCCAAATTTCCCCCTATAGTCTCTCATTTATTTTGTGGGGGGGGTCACAAATAACTTGCATGTTATATAATTTAATATTGTCTGAGAAGTTGGTGGTGCACAAGGTTCCTTCCACCATTTCGTTTTGGATATTTTATGATCCTATTTCCTTAACATCATTAAACTTTCCTTCTATATTATCTGTTATAACTTATCTAGTTTGAATATTTTAATTTATGTTACTTTTTATTTCTTTTACATTTATCTTTACTATTGTACTTTTTTATATTCCCAATCACATGAAATATATTTAATAGATTTTTTCATGCCTTTACTAATTATATCATCTATGACTGTTGCTCTTCTTAGATTTAATTTTCTTGAATTTTGTGTATGATGAATTTAAAAATTATATTTTAAACTTAATATTATTTGATGCTCCATTTTCTGAATTTCTTCTAAATATTCTTATATGCTATGATATCCTAACAGTCTTTTTGCCCAGAACATGAATTATGATCATAAACATGACTTTTTCTTGTTCCTGTGTTACAGCAATTAGCAACTGTGGTGATTGTCGTATGTAATCCTTCTGGTGGTCTTTTCTCACATACAGTGCATAGATTACCCACCAGAGAGGTTAGGTGACTCCTTTGCAGATCTCTGGAGCTGGTGCTATTGTACAGCTTCTTCTCCTGCTGAACTGTAAGTTATAGTTGCCTTGGCTTTTCCTATGTGTGAACTCTGCTTTTTCAGTTCACCAAGACTACTGAATTATTTTTGGGTTCCCATCCGGTACAGTAGCCTGAAAGCTGTCTATGAGGTAGGATACATAGAGATAGCTTTGTTTTCTCTTCTCCCTCTGTAATGGTGCTGCATTTTCTTCTGAACAATTTTTCATGTATTTTGTTCCTTCAAAAATATGTATTTATTTTTTATTTATGTCTTATATGTTTATGCCTACATGATTTTATGAGCATGCCATGTGTGCAGGAGCCAGCAGAGACCACAAGATGGCATGAGATCCCCTGAGACTGGAGTTACAGGTGGCTGTTAGCCACCATGTAGATGTTGGCAACTGAACCTGGGTCCTCTGTAAGATCAGTAAATACTCTTAACTAAAGCACCTTCTTTTATTATTTTATTAATAAAAAATGGTCGGGAGTCAGATATCAGGGTAAAACCTGATAGATCCACAGAGCAATGGAGAATATGATCAGCGACCTCTACTTCCATGCTTCACTGCTTGAAAGGGCCCCACATCTCCTTTGGTCCCTCTTTATTCTTCTTGTATGTCTGTCTCCTCTCAGTCAGTCAGAAAACTCTATAGTCCACTCTGGCCAGCTGAATGTGGACCCCACCCTCTGAACCAAGGCCCGACTCCATTGGAGGTCTCAGAGCAACTACACAAACAAAGCTCCCACAACATTTCCCCCTTTTTGTCTAAATAAAAAGGAAAGGTTTTAACTCTAACATAATAAAACTATATTCAGTAAAAACAATTATCAGGTAAGAATAACATCCACAATGTCCAGTCCATTTGTATTTCATAAATTCAGAGAAAATACTCCATTATCTATCCTCTCTTGGTGAGTCCAAAGTTTTGTACCTAATTTACTTTCTATCATAACTAAGGAAAACTGTAACTATAATTATCTAGTCTCCAACTCCACCAGAGATCTGAGAAGGATATACTATACTTGAGTAAACAGAAAGTTCTCAGCAAACAATTTCCAAAACTATAGAAATGATAGAGACAGTTGGCTGCCTGGAGCGTCACCCCAAGATTCCTCTGCAAGTTGGGGTATCCATCTTTGGCCTACAGGCCTAGAATATCTGATAGAGCTTTTTGTGAAACAGGAATTTTGAAAGACTGTCCTACCTTGTCTTGGCAAAGTTTGGTAGTCTCCTTCTTTTGTGTCCTGCTTGTCCAGTTTGGACAGCATGCTATCACCAGTAGAGGCGAGGGCAGTTTCTTACCCAGTGGCTAACTTTGCCACAATGAAAGCAAACTCCATATCAAGGTTCTTTGATGCTCATCATCCTTTTTTGAAGTAAATTGATGCTGCCAAGAGCAGACATGTCTCACTGTCATGAAAAGTCTTATATTATTAAAACATTTTAAATGCCATATTCTGCAAATCTCTGAAGGATTTGAAGACCATCTATCTATTTAAAATATATCTCTATTTGGCCTTGAAAAGATACCTAACATAACTATAAGTTTTATAAATGATTAACTACTAACCTGTCTTTATTATTCTAATAGCTTTCAAGGGCTAGAACTTTACATTATATTGTTAAATGAGCTGCATAGGTACAATACCTTAAGAGTAGAAACATATATACAATGTAACAAAAATAACCTTAAATTTGTGTCAATATATAAAAATCTATTCCAATTTAAAATATTTGAGACTAGTAGTTGCTTTTTTAGTTTAAAAATAGATTCAATAGCCGGGTGGTGGTGGTGCATGCCTTTAATCCCAGCACATGGGAGGTAAAGGCAGGTAGATCTCTGTGAGTTTGAAGCCCATTTGGTCTACAGAGTGAGTTTTGGAACAGCTTGAACTGTTACACTGAGAAACCCTGTCTCAGAAAAATAAGCAAACAGACAGACAGACAAACACACAAAAATAAATTCAATAATCTTTTCTTTATCCTTTCGTTCCTGTGTCCCCCTTTTTTCTTTTCAGAATGAGATCCCTGAATCTAATATCCTTTGCTTAGTTTCCTCCCTGCTCACAACCAGTAACAACTTGTAACCAACCCCTATATACAATGATTAACATCTACAGCCCACTGAATGACCAGAAACCATTTTGCGTGATATTTGATTGTGTTCTGACGAATAAAGATTAATTAGAATAGCACTTCAAAAACCCCCACCCCACCTCTTGGGAATGTGGGGGTCATGTTCTTAACATTACTTCCTTCTCTCTGAGGATGATGACATTTTTAGGGGACCCTGAGAAAATTGAGATAATGACCATGTCTTGGGAGAGCTAGCTGTTATCCAGTCTCGGTGTGATGGGAAAGTGCAGGGCTTACCTGAAATCCTGACTGGAGTAATGCATGTGGTTGGACCATCTCAACTAGCCACCTTGTGTGGTGATATTGTGTTCCCCAATATATTGTGCAACATAATAAACTTATCTGGGGTCAATGAACAGAACAGCCACTAGATACAGAGGCTAGAAAATGGTGGCACACATACACCTTTAATCCTAGCATTCCAAAGGCAGAGACCAATCTGGATCTCTGTGAGTTCAAAGCCACACTGGAAACAGCCAGGCATGGAGACACACGCCTTTAATCCCAGGAAGTAATGGCAGGAAGCAGAAAAGTATATAAGGCATGAGGACCAGGAATTAGAGCCTTTGTTAAGCTTTTGGTTTTTAGAAACAGTTCAGCTGAGATCCATTTGGATGAGGATTCAGAGGCTTCCAGTTTGAGAAAAGAAGATCAGCTGAGGAACTGGCAAGGTGAGGTTAGCTGTGGCTTGTTCTGTTTCTCTGATCTTTCAGCGTTCACCCCAATATCTGGCTCCTGAATTTTTTTCTTTTTCTTTTTTTTTTATTAATAATTCCCTTTAAGATTCATGCTACAACCTTGAAATTTCCTGATCAGTTTGTAGTCCAAAGCTGGTCTTTGGGTGGTGTTTGTCTTCTTAGTGGCATTACCACAATCCAGGTAAAACCATCATTGTGGGGCCCCGTCATCCTTTTGGAGACTTCAGAGGTCACTGTTAGGAATGATCACAGATCACTGCAGAAAACTTAAACATTTTAAATGTCATATGCAGTAGATCTCAAAGAAGTTAAAGGACCACAATCAATTAAATACATCCAGGGTATACAGACTTAATTCCTAGTTATCTGCTTCAGAATCAAACCTTAAGTCATGTAAAGGAAGCTAGATGAAGACTCCTAGAATTAGTTTATGTTCTTTATGACCATTAATATCATGACAAAAAGTTTAAATATATATGTTTATATATATTAATCTTATAAATTTTGAGATAATATTTATACCTTAAGAAAAATTTTAAAGAGTAAAAATAAAACCAAAGGATTATGAGATTAGTGTCAATAGAATATCCCCTTAATTTTAATTTTTATTCTGTCCCATACCAGGTGACTCTTCTGACATGAGACAGAGATCTTGGGTTTTTCTTTAACAAGCATGCTTGGGTTTAGAGAAGGAGAGAGCCTTGCTCTAATTCCAAAGCCAGCTTTAATTTTTAATTGAATTGGGAATACATAAAGACCATTTACATTATATGTCTGTAGAGAACAGCAGAAACAAACATTTGGGAAGATTTATGAGATTTTATCCTATTGGAAGTGTGCTATACCATTAGGCCAATTTAGTCTTTTACTTGGGACATTTTCTCTGGGTGATTCATCTTTCTTCTTCAGATGTCTCATTTGTCCAGTGATCTTCAGATTCTTTAGTTGGATGCTTTTATTCTCCTTGAAAGACAAAAACAAAACTTTCTGACCCAACCCTAACTTTGGGGAGTTTCCTTTTTGGCAGGTTATGTCTGATCAAATGAAATGCATTTGTTAGTCTTATAAGTTATTTTAGATTGAATGGCCATGCTGTTTGATGAACTATCACCTCTGCTAATCAAGAAGTCTCTCCTGTTCAAATCTAACTTTTATCAATTTTTATGGTATCCATAGCTTTTCTTCTCCTGTGGAAACAAAAGAAAAACTTCTTTCCCAATGTAACACATATCCTGGTTTCCATTCTGAGGTCAACAAATCCTTAAAGTATACAGGCTGATTTAATTCAGCGTTTTTTCCCCCTAATATCCAATGTCTCTCCACAGCTGTTCCTTTCTTATTAGCATTTAAAAAATTTGAAGTTAATAAAGCATTGTATAATCTATCTCTGGGGGTCTTTATTACCATTTTCTGTTTATTAAGCATATCATTTAGAGTGGGATTAGATCTTTCTATAACCTCTTGCCTTATAGATTGTGTAGTATGCCTGTGATATGCTTTATATTGTAATATGCAAAAAACTATTTTGTTTTATTAGAGAAATATGCTGGAACATTGTTAGTATTAATTTGTACAGGTATCCCCATGATGTCCATAATTTTTAACAAATGTTTGATTACAGAATTAGCCTTTTCAGATCTCAAAGCAGTTATCCATTAAAATCCTGAATATGTATTTATAGTATGGTGTACATATTTTGATTTTTCCAACTCTGCAAAATAAAACATATCCATTTGCCAAATTTCATTTTTTTGAATACCTTTTGGGTTACTTTCTGTAGCTAGTGGAGTTTGGTTATATAAAGAACAAGTAGGACATTGTCTTATAATTTCCTTGGCTTGTTGCCAAGTGATAGAAAAATCTTTCTTCAAATCTTTGCTATTAACATGGTATTTCTTATGAAATTCTGAGGCTTCTAGCACATTTTCCTATCAATAGCTGATTAATTTCATCATTACGTTGTGCTAGAGGGCTTGGTAGAACTGTATGGGATCTAAGATGAGTTATATACAAAGGATGATTTTTATTTCTGATTATTTCTTGTAATTGAATAAATAACAAAGTTAATTCTGAATCATCTGAAATAATTTCAACAGTTTCAATATGTAAAACAACTCTTCATACATATTGAGAGTCAGTAACTATATTAAGAGGTTCTGAAAAATCTAATAATACCATGAGAATAGCCAATTAATGTGGTGATAATTATGTATCAAATAAAGCTTGCCTGAGGATCAGAGGACAGAGACAGCCACTAGATTAAACAAAGAGGCCAGGCAGTGGTAGCACACACCTTTAATCCTAGCACTCTGGATCTCTGTGAGTTCAAAGCCACCCTGGACTACATGGGATTGATTCAGTCTAGGAGGGAAACAGAGCCAGGCAGTGGCACACACTTTTAATCCTAGTTCTTGGGAGTCACATGCCTTTAATCCCAGCACTTGAGATCTCATGCCTTTGCTACCAGTATTTGGGAAGCACACATACCATTAATCCCAGCACTAGGAAGGAAGTGAAATGACTGGGTGGAGAAAGGTATATAAGGCATGAGGAGACAGGAACTAGAGTCCTTTCGGTTGAGGACTCAGGGGCATTCAGTCTGAGGATTCGTGGAGACAGGATCAGCTGAGGAGTTGGTGAGGTGAGAAGTGGCTGTGGCTTGTTTCCTCTGATCTTTCAGCATTTACCCCAATATATGGCTCCAGGTTTTTATATAATTCTGACTTTTGAACAGAATCATACAGGCTTTGAGCAACTTTACTTAAATTCCTTGACTTTAACTTGTTTTTCCGGATTTATTTCCATTAGCATAGAGTGTACAGGTTCCAGAAATTGGTGTTACGTGTATAATATGAGGAAGGATCCAATTATTTCTTTTTTTAAACCAGTCTTTTGGGATATTTGTTGCTAATCACTCCCAAGAAATTACTGTAATCTCTTTGCCAATGTTCAAGCATTATTAAGAGGCATCACAGTTTCTGCTGGGTCTATTCCTGTTAATTAATGAAGTCCAATTTTCCTTTCAGAATCAATTCAGAAATCTTTTCTACATAGATCTTTAATTTTTTAATCTTTGTGTGGCATAAATACTCATTCTAAAATATTATCTTCTCTCTGCATAAGAAATCCTGTTGGACAATGTATAGATGGTAGTATGATCAGGATATAATCAAGCTCTGAATCCAAGCAATCCACCTGTACGTCCTATAGTTTCTTATCTACCAAAGCTAATTCTCTTTCAGTCTCAGCTGATAATTTTCTTAGAGCATTTCACTTATCACTTTGCAAGGTTTGAAATAAATTACTTATCTCTTGATTAGTTAATCCAATTGTGGGGCACAACTAGTTAATATCTCCAAGAAACTTTTGACAATCATTAAGAGTTCATAATGGAGCTTTTCTGATTTGCACTTTCTATGTTTGAATTTTTTGTAAACCTATCTTATATCCTGAATTTCTTTTTTGTATTTTTTTCAGGAACAATTTGTAACCCCCAACAAGACATTTTTTTTAACTTTTTAAACATTTTTCCTAAGGTATCTGCATCTGAATCAGCTAGTAAGATATCATCCATATAATGGTAAAATATGGATTGAGGAAACCTTACAAATTATTTCTAATGGCTGTTGTGCAAAATATTGACACAAGGTAGAGCTGTTTAACATCCCTTGTGGGAGAACTTTCCACTGATACCTTTTAACAGGCTGGGCATTATTAGAAGTAGGCACTGTGAAGGCACATTTTTCTCTCTCCTGTTCTTGTATAGGTATAGTAAAAAAGCAGTCTTTTAAATCAATCACTATAATAGACCATCCTTTAGATAATAGATAAGGCAAGGTATTCCAGGGTGTAAAGAGTCCATTGGCTGAATCACCTTATTTGTGGCTCTTAAATCTGTTAACATTGTCCATTTTCCAGATTTCCTTTAAATTACAAATACAGGAGAATTCCAAAGACTGGTTGATTCTTCAATATATTGAGCATTTAGCTGCTCCTGTACCAGCTTTTCTAATGTTTGTAATTTATATGATGTCAAAGGCCATTGTTCCACCCAGACAGGTTTGTCAGTTAACCATTTTAAAGGTAAGGCAGTTGGTACTTTTGAAAGATTAGCAGCTGTTTTGACCTGCTTATGTACAATCTGGATGGTCAGTGACTGTTCTTAATAATACCTCTTAATATTTTTCTCAGAAGCATATGTTAGTTTATGGCTTGTTTTCAGATTGGAGGAATGTTAATCTGGGTTTTACTTTGCTGTTACAAATCTTGTCCCCATAAACTCATTGCTATGTTATCCACATATAGCTTTAATTTCCTGAGTATCCCTGTACACTCAACTTTACTTGAGATAAAGTTCCAATCCCTAGATGCTGAATATTTACCTCCTGAAGAGGCCAATCTGGATGTCAAGATTTGGGTGAAATTATTGTTACATCCACATCTGTGTCTACTAAACCTTCAATCACAATGCTGTTATTTGTATTTTTAGCTTTGGTCTTTGATCATTTATAGAAGTTTGCAAAAATACTTGTTTTATGTTCTCTTCTGAAAATTTTGTTTTATCTAATGATGCTGTTCTGTCATCCAGAACAGTATAACTTTTAACAAGCATTAAGTCTTTTAATTGCTCTGTGTAGGGGTTTCCCCCAATGCTGACAAAGAATGATTGAACCAAATTTGACATTGGGGCCTGTGAGGGGCCCTAAGGCATTTTCCGATGGCAGAAGATTACCTTGTCTGCCCCTTGTTGATCTGCATTGATTACTCCAGTGTCAGCATTTGTCATATATTCTGCATATTCCAGAAGTCTGGGACCTTCTGTTTGGATTATTTCTAGAAAAAATAGGGTTTCTAAGAACACTTTGCTTACAATCCTTTTTTTTTTTTTTTAGAAGACCTGGTTAATACAATTAAAACATCTAACCTTTTGATTTTTCTTAAAGTTTTTAGAAATCACTTCTCCTATCCAAGTATCATCATAAGACTGAGATAATATCAGCTGTTTTTCTGATCCATTCATCCGTGGGTGCTGTTCTTGCCTTTAAAGGCCTAGTCATCCTTTTGCATTCTGAATTAGCATTTTCAAAAGCCAAAGAATCAATTAATATTTTTCTAACTTCTGGCTCTAATATTTTACTTACAGCTGAAGTAAATCTTCATTAAAAATCAGCGAAAGTTCTTTCGGGCCTTGTATAATTTTAGTAAATAACTCAGTCCTCTTTCATGATTCTTCAACCTTATCCCAAGCATTCAAAGCTGCTATACAACATAGCACCAAGGTATGATCATCCAATCTAAACTGTCTTTGCAAATCAGTATACTGCCCTTCACTGAGAAGCTAGTCTTGGGAAATTTCCATATCTCTAGCCCTACCTCATTGTCATTGGGAGGTGGGCTTCAAGGTTTCAAGGCAGGCCTCATAGCTCTCTTTCTCTGGTTCCAGATGTAGAGCCTGCAACTGCTTCTCCAGCACCATACCTGCCTGTGTGTCACCACGGTTCCCACCATTGATGACAGTAGACTAAACCTCTGAAACTATAAGCAAGCCCCAAATAAATGCTTTCTTTTATAAGTTGTCATGGTCTTATAGACCACAATAGAACACTGACTAAGTCAGAAGTCCAGGACTAAAGTACCCAAGATTTAGTGTCTTGTTAATCCATGTGTCCTACAACACAAGTGCTGATATATTGCTCTGAAGAAACAACACAGTAAGAAAAATAATGAGGAGGCTGCAGAATATGCCAACCTTTTGGCTAAGAGAATTCAGGAAACCAAAGAAAACATCAGGAACAGATTGCCAAAAGATGTAGATTGTCTTCACTGAGAGGTTCTGCTTCTAAGTTTGAGTCCAGTTAAAAAAATAAGTCTTTAAGTGGAACAAACAAATGATCAGACCTTTAATAAAAGAAAAGCATGGAATTAGATGTATGAGACTTGGACAATCACTGTAAGAGATGGACTACTGAGACCTCCTTTATGATGATCCTGGAAGCTAGTGCCTTGGTTTGCTACACCTGCTATTAACAAAAAATTGTAGGCTGGGTAGATAAACATCAGAAACTTAATTATCACAATAGAAATTAATAATGGTTCTGTTCTGGTAGCTAAAACCACTCACAATACAGTCAGTTGGTTTGGTATTATCTGAAGCCTCTGTGTTTGGTTCTCAGCTTATTTTCACTATGTCCTTTTCACTATGTTCTCTTGTGGGTTTTCTTTGTTCATGCACTTCCTTCATTTCTCTTTGTATGGCATTGGTATCTCTTTTTGTATCTTAATATTTTCAGTAAACTGGATTGTAATGATTTAGATTAGAACTCTCTTACTGGCCTTATTTTAACTTAATCCTTAAATGTCCTCTGTCCAAATACAGTTGTGTCCTATTCTCCTAAGATATAGAGAATTAGGGCTCCAGATGAAGTTTGGGAAATATAATCCATCCTGTAAAAATTAGTGTTTTTATAAGCACAAAAATGATAAGATCTAATCATTGACCATAAACAGAATTTCTGTGATGTGGCTTGGAAATCTTATCAATTTTGGATTGGAAATGCTGAATTTAATTAATAATAGTTTATTTAGCTTGCAGAATAGGTTACAGCATGATAGGCCTGACCATAACAGAGAGGCTTCCTCTTGTACTATGGCCAATATTGATCGTATGTACTCTATATATTTTGCTCTATGACTGGAGCTATAGAAGCTGTAGAAGCTATAGAATTAGGCTGATGCCTTAGTTCTTAAGAAAAAGTATAATTATATAAACACAGCAAAACTTCCTCAAAACCAAAGTAGGTCACCAACGAGAATTTAGAGGAACTGGATTATCTATTTTACATGACAATTTAGATATGTTGAACCTAGTAATGTCTGAACAAATAGAATAAGACTTGTGGTAAAGATAGGTACCAAGATGTTCCTTGAGTGATGAGTATGTTTGGATAAAATGAAAGAAAAAAAGTTAGGAAAACTGGACATACATATGTAGAAGACAAACTAGACTCCTGTTTCTCACTCTGTGTAAAAATGAATTTTTTTTTTGTAAAAATGGATTTAAAACAACCAAAGACTTAATATCCGAAACTTTAAAACCACCAGAGAAAATATAAGGGAAATAGTTCAATGTGTGCACAGACAATGACTTCCTAAATAGGACTAGCAGCTCAGGAAACAATAGCAAGAATTGAGAAATGGGATTGCATGAAATTAAAAAACTTCTGCAAATTAAAACAAACAAATACACAAAAACAAAAACTACAAAAGAAAACAACAAAATAATAATTACCAGAGTGAAGTGATAATGTACAGAATGTGTCAAAAATATTTGCCAGCTATTATGTGATACTGTGTAATACCTAGTATATAAAAAGAAATTAAAACATGAAACACCAGTTGGTTGTGAACTGCCCAACATGGGTGCTGGGAAATGAACTCTAGTTCTCTGCAAGAGTTCCTGACTGCTGAGCCGTCTCCTGCCCCTTACCCTTGAGTTCTTAATTGATGTTGTTTATTTAAATGTTTGTTTTTTTGTTTCTATACATTTTGGAGATTCTCAGTTGTTGTTGTTGTTATTGATTTTTAAATTCAGTTGTATCTGGAGAACATGTATTTTGTGATCTTCTAAAAGCAACATTTTGCCTTAGCATTGTTTTAATTCCTTTACATTTATTGAGACTTTTTTATGGTTTAGATTTGGTTTTTAGTGACATGTTACCTGTTTATTTGGAAAAAAATCATTTTTTATCTGTTGTTTTTAAAGGAAGCTTTATAGATGTCAACATCAGTTGGAGAACATTGTTTAAGTCTTCTAAAGTGTGATGTTCTTTCTCTCCAGTCTATCAATTATTAAGAGACACAGATATTAAAATCTCTGCCTACAGTAAAAAAAACCAAAAGCCAAAAAACCCAAACCAAAACAAAAATGTAGTTCTGCTTTTTGATTGTGACTTCCAGCTCACAAATAATTACATGCAGACTTCTTATTATGAAAGCTTGACCATTAGTTTAGACTTGTCTTATACACTACCTCTTATAACTTAAATTAATCTGTTTTTATTAATGTACAGTCTGCCACATGGCTTGGTTACCTCTACTCTGTACTATATGTCTGACCTCTTCAGTGTCTCCCTGGAGTCTTCTGCATGCCTAGATTCCTTCTCTTTTTTCTTTTTTCTCCCTAGAAATCCCGCCTATTCTCTCCTGCCTGGCTATTGGCTGTTCAGCTTTTTATTACATCAATCACAGCAACACATCTTCACACAGTATATAAATATCCCACAGCATTTCCCCTTTTTGTCTAAATAAAAAGGAAAGGTTTTAACTCTAATGTAGTAAAACTACATACATTAAGAACAATTATCAGGTAAGAATTAAATTCACAATATCCAGTCCATTTGTATTTGGCATATTTGGAGAAATTGCTCCATTATCTATCCTATCTTGGTGAGACCAAAGTCTTATAACTAAATCAGTTTCTATCATAATTTGTAATACCAACCTAAAAATATCTTTTTAGACCTAGAAATATCTTCTTAGATAAGCAACTTAAGCTTTTATGTCTCTCAACCTTATACACTTCATGCCTCTTTTGTGAGTTTCTTTTCTGAATTTGGTAACAAGGAAAACTGTAACTATAACTATCTAGTCTTCAACCCCATCAAAGATCTGAGGAGGATATAATAGTACCTAAGTAAACAGGAAGTGGAGAGCAAACAACTTCCAAAACTATAGAAATGACAGAGATAGCTGGCTACCTGGACAGTCACCCCAAGATTCTTCTGCAAAGTTGGGGCATCTATCTTCAGCCTACAGGTTTAGAATATCTGCCAGACTTTTTTTGTGAAGCAGTAATTTTGAAGGACTCTCCTCCTTTGTCTTGTCGAAGTTCATCAGTCACCTTCTCTTTAGTCCTTCTTGTCCAATTTGGACAGTGTGCTGTCAGCAGTTGAGGCAAGGGAAGTTTCTTGCCCAGTGACTAGTTTTGCCACAATGAAAGAAAACTCCATATGGAGGTTCTTTGATGCCCATCATCGTTTTTGATGTAAATTAGTACTGCCAGGAGCAGGCATGTCTCATTGTCATGGAAAACCTTATGTTATTAAGACACCTTAAATGCCATATTCTATAGATCTCTGAAGTGTTTGAAGACCATCTATCTATTTAAAATGTGTCTCTGTTTGACTTTGAAAACATACCTACACGACTACAACTTTGATTGTTATAGGTGACTACTAACCTACATTTCTTTTTTTAAAAAATACTTTATTTACTTTCATTTTATGTGCATTAGTGTTTTGCCTAAATGTATATTTATGTGAGGATGCCAGATCTCCTGTAACTGGAGTTACAGACAGTTGTGAGCCACCACGTGGTTGCTGGAAATTGAACCCAGCTCTCTGGAAGAGCAGCCAGTGTTATTAACTTCTGAGTCATCCCTCTAGCCCTACATTTCTTAATTATCCTAAACAGTTTGTACTAATAGATTTCAAGGACTAGAAATTTACAGTACATTGTTAAATGAGCTGCATAGGTACAATACCTTAAACAAGAGTAGAGACTTATGCACAGCATTACAAAAATAACCTTAAATTTGTATCATTATAAAAACTTGTGCCAATATAATATATTTAAGACTAGTAGTTGCCTTTTAGTTTAAAAGCAGATTCAATTATCTACCCTTTCCTATATCCCCCCTTTTTTCTTTTCAGAAAGAGATCCTTGATTCCAACCTCCTTTGTTTAGTTTTTTTTCCTTCTTCTGACCATAACCAGTAACAACTTGCAATTAACCCCCCTAAACAATGACAAACATCCACTGAATGACCAGAAACTACCTCATCTCTTGGGAATGTGGGTATCATATTCTCTAGACTGCTTTCTGTTTTCTGGGGAATGTTGGAATCTTTAGGGGACCCTGAGAAAATTGGGATAATGGTCAAGTCCTGGGAGAGCTAGCTGTATTATTTTTTGTTTATTCTCTGTGTGGTGGGAAAGTGTAGAGCTCATCTGAAGTCTTGGCTGAAGTAGTCTGTGAGGCTGGACCATCTCAACCAGCAGCTTTGAAGTTGTTCTGGATGCAGAATTTTGAGGAAAGTACAGAGTATTCTGAGAGGCTGGATCACCTAGGCTGCTTGTCTTTATTGGTGTCTGGTCCTTTTTATTTGAAAACACACAAACTTTTAAAGGTAACATATATATCTGCACTAACACAAGTATGGATTGTGTGCTCTGCACAAGTCTTCTAAATATTTCATACATTTTTTGTTTTATTTTTGAGCAGGCACAAGGCATCCATCAACTTTTTTTTGGTTTTTTTTCGAGACAGGGTTTCTCTGTGTAGCCTTGTGCCTTTCCTGGAACTTGCTTTGTAGACCAGGCTGGTCTTGAACTCACATAGATCCGCCTGCCTCTGCCTCCTGAGTGCTGGGATTAAAGGTGTGCGCCACCCCTGCCCGGCAGCATCTGTCAACTTTATAAGTCCATTTGGACTATATAACTCAACTGTAACATAAATCTCTATCCATACCATATGAAAGGATGGCATGTAATATTACATGATGAGGTCTCTGTAGCCAACAGGATTTATTATTGTCTCATCCAGTTTCAGAGCTGTTCCCATAGTATAGGGATCAGTTTATATGTCACCTGTCATGTAGTCTTTCTTGGCTTTTTCCTTCATGTCTGTAGCCAGCATCCTCAGCAGGTCTCTCCTGGTCAAGTCTGATCTCGATTAACTTTGACAGAATCCATAGCGCTTCCCCCCCCCCCCACCGTGGAAACAAAAGCACAACCTCTCCCCCAATGCAACACATTGTCCCACTTCCATTCTGAAGCCAAGACATCCTTAAAGCATATAGGATGGTTTAATTCAGCAGTCCCTTTCACAATCCAATTTCCTATTGCCTATGAGTTGTTCTTTTGTTGTTTCATGTTTTTTGTATTTTTTGTGTTGTGGGATATTTGTGCACTGTGTGAAGATATGTTGCTGTGATTGGTGTAATAAAAAACTGAACAGCCAATAGCTAGGCAGCTGTTGGCTCCCAGCAGCTGTCATTCTCTGTTCATAAACATTTAAAAAATTCAAAATTAATAAAGCTCTATATAATGTCCAATCTCCCTGTTTTATAATATTTCCCATCCTTACATGACTTTTTAAAATATTTACTCTGTCTTTAAAATCTTCACTTTATTATTTTAAAACTATTTTTATGACTGTCCATACCCATTTTTTTCTTTCTTCAGCACCTAAGCACCTTTTAAAGCACTTTGTACCTTTTTAGATGCTTTTTGTGCCTGGACCTGGCTTTCTGCATGTCTGCAGTATTCTCTGGCCTAATGAGCCAAACATTAAAGGGCCAGTACATACACTGCATGGTTTTGCTTAGCACATGGCACTGGCTGCTTGCTCAAGCCCATGGGCAGCTGGAAGTCTTACCTCTGTACGCTGTGAGCATAGGCCTGCCTGAGAGGCTGTGGAACTAGGAAGTCATATCCAGCTCCTTGTCCAGAACTTTTCTTAACTTTTAAGCTTTCTTAGCTTTTTGAGCCTCCATGTTGGGATGCCATATGTACTTTTTCATCAGGACCGCCAGCCTGCAAATCATGACATGAAAACTTCTTATTAATTATGAAAGTTTGGGCATTAGCTTAGGCTTGTCCCGCTAGCTCTTATAACTTAAATTAACCTGCTTTTATTAATCTATGTTTTGCCATGTGGCTCAGTTACCTCTACTCTGTTCTGTATGTCTGACCTCTTCGGTGTCTCCCATTCCTTTTCCTCTTCCTTTCTCTCCCTGGAAATCCCACCTATCCTCTCCTGCCTAGCTATTGGCTGTTCAGTTTTTTATTACACCAATCACAGCAACATATCTTCACACAGTGCACAAATATCCCACAACACAAAAAATACAAAAAACATGAAATAACAAAAGAACAACTCATAGGCAAGAAATCTAGAAGAAATGAGTGTTCAAGACATAGGCAAATTAACTAAAATGACATTTTTCATATGAAGAAGTCCTAATAGCTGATAAATACATGAAAAAAATATTAGTTTTATGCACATAAAAATGCAAGTCAAACTTACATTGAGATTCCATTACACCCCCAACAGAATGTGTATCAAAAACTTGGTAAGGATGCAGACATAAAGGAACCATTTATATAATGCTTGTAGTAATTTAAATAAGTCCAGCCACTATGGAAATAAGTACAGAGGTTCCTCAAAAAAGTAAATATAGAACTACCATATGATCCACTACCTCCATTTCTAGATAATATCCCACAATGAATCCAAGTCAGTTTACTATTGATGTACTTGCACACCTATGTTCTTTGTTGTACTATTCACAATAACAAGTAATGGAATCAACCTATGTGTACATCAATGGATTAATGGATGAGGAAAATGTTATGTACACATGCAGCTGAGTTTTACTTGGCTGTAAATAAGAATGAAATGTCATTTGTGAGAAATGAATGGGAACTGGAGATCATCATATTAGTTGAAATAAACCAGTCTCATAAAGACAGGTACTACATGTTTTCTCTAATATATTAAATGTAAAGAATGAACTCACAGGGTGTGAAATAAAAGAGGGACTATTATAGATGTGGAAGGGGGAAAGGGAGTGTGGAGATAGACTAGGAAAAGATGTTAGAAAATTTCAAAATGATCAAAGTATATTATATGTGTGTGTAGAAAGGTCTGGCCACTTAAGAACCCTTTTCTGCTTTACTGAAATAAAATACTTGGCCTTTAAAAATTTTTCTTTTAGTTCTCAGATCATAATATAATTGAAAACATTTCCCTTTCCTTTCTTCCTTTCATATCTTCCCATATACTCCTCCTTGTTTTCTTTCACATTCATGATCTCTTTTTTCATTAATTGTTGTAACATGCATATATGTGTATATGCATATACATATTCCTAAATATAACCTATTCAGTCTGTCTAATGTTACTTGTATGCATATTTTCAGGGTTCACTATTTGGCATTGGACAACCAATTGGTGTGTTCTTCCATGGGGAAGACTACTTCTCCTATTCTCAGCATTCCTTAGTTGCCCGTAGTTCTTTGTATAGGGTCGAGGCCTCATTGTTTTTCCCCATCCAGGAATGTCTATTGTTACTGTCCTTGTTCAGCTTATGTTTAGGCAGTCATGTTAGTGAGAATTCATGGTTGGAGAGTCTGACATTGCTAGGAGAGACAGTCTCACAGCAAACTCCTTGATCCTCTGACTCTTTCTGCAATGTTCCTGAGACTTAGTTGTGGCAGTTGTTTTATAGTTGTATCCATTGGTGCTGGGCTCCACACCTCTGTATTTTGACTGGTTGTAGTGTTCTGTAGTGGTCTACATCTGTTGCAAAGAGAAATTTCCTTGATGAGGGGTAAGGTGTACACTTATTTGTGTATATAAGGACAAATATTTAGAGTGTAGTTAGGGATTAATCTGGTTTAGTAAAGTGGTGATTGTAGATTTGCCTCCAAGATCCATAGCTTCACTAGCCCTGGGTAGTTGGCTAGATTTCTAGTGCCAGTCATGATTTTCCTCTTGTTGAGCAGGACTTAATGACCAAAGTCATTACATTAGCTGTCCTTTTCTTGGTTCCATCTTTACAGGCATTTCTTTTCTGGGATAATGGCAAGTAGATTTTTTAGACATTTTTGCTTTGCTTTTTGCTCACAACTTTGTCCATAAACTCAGTTAAAAGCATCCAGCAAAAGCTATACCAAGTATTGAATGTTGGGCTTCTTGGAAAGTTCTTCCATATTTTTATTTAGACTGTCAATTTTATTTTATTTTAATTTTTTGAACTTCCTTCTTATACACTTTTTGTGTCTTTTACATCATGCATCTTGATCCCATTCATCTCCCATCCCTTTGAATCTGCCCTCTGCACTTGCAACCCCCCCTCCAAAATAAAATAAAATGTTGAGAGAGAGAGAGAGAGAGAGAGAGAGAGAGAGAGAGAGAGAGAGAGAAAACAGAGACAGAGAGACAGAGAAACAGCAATATCTTGTCATGGAAACTGTAGTGTGACTCAGTGAGTCACACAGTGTACCTTTTTATCCATATTTTACTTGCAAGTGTCCATTTCAAAGAGTCACTGGTTTGTTTCGAGGCCTTTGGTTTTTGCTACATTATTGTTACTGGGCCCTCACTGGGACTCCTCTTGGATAGCCTGTTGTTGTCCTGTAGTATAAGATGGTGTCCAAGGAGGAGAGAATCTCCGCCCATCCCTCCCCTTGTGGTGGTTGGGAGAGCTGGCCTGGAGGTCATAAAAGCAGGAGAACTGTTCTTGCTCCTCACCAGCTTTAGCGCTTGGGAGGGTGGCCCCTGCACCTGGCCTGGACAACACAGTAGTGAGCTGGCCCTGCTTGTGTAGGTGTGGGAAAGTCAACCCTGAGGGCATGAGGACATGGAGAAACTAGTCCAGCCCCTTACTCATTGCTGGAAGGTGTGTACTAACTGGGGAAATTCCAGAGACCTTACCTTGGTTGTGAGGATCGGGGAGAGCTGGTGGTCTGACAATCCTTGCAGCTACTCAGGCCCAGAACTAGGGTTATAAGTTGTCTCACTCCAATATCCACACCATCTATGATCAGCTATAGTATGGGAAGGGGTTGGTCCTACATTTCCAAAGCTGTAGGATCTCCACAACACAGGGTGACAATAAACTTTCAATTTTAAAGGCGATCTCTCAAAGTTTCGTGATATGGACAAAATGTAAGTAAGTTATTTGCCTCAGTGAACATGACTTGCAGTCTAATTTACAGTAATGTTCTCATTCCCATCTGGAGCCTCTTTACATATTCCTAGGGACAGATTAGTTTCACAGCTGCCACCACAATCATTGATCAATTTCCTTTTACAGCATTTTGACTTGTCTCTAGTACTTATCTCTAAACTTTTCCAGAACTTCCACAAACCAGTTCCAGAGATTTTTGAACCACATTGTCAGGCAGTCACAAAGACATCTCTCCACTGGTACCATTTTTCTGGGCTAGTAAGAGTCTCATCATTGTGCTACATTCCTGAGAGAAACAACTTAAGGGAGAAAGGATTTGTTTTGGTTTAGTTTCAGAGATTTGATTCCATCGTTGATTGGTTCCATTCCCTGGGTCCTGAGACTAGTCAAGAAGGACCTCATGTTGGAGAAGAATTCCATAGCATGGCATGCAGCAAGCAGAGAATGATGATGGTGAGGGAGAATATACATCTTTTAAGAGCATTCCCATTGACCTACTTCCTCCAACATGGCCCCACCTCTTCCATTGTAGTGTTTCTCACCAATGCCACCATATTATCAATCCATCAAGGGATTAAGCCATTGTTTGGGTCAGATCCCTTAGGATTCTGTCACTTCCACAAAGTTCATCAACTGACAATCAAGCCATGAGCACATGAGCCTTTCAAGTCTTCTGAGATTGAAACTATAACAACTTTCAACCTCTGTGGTTCTTTGTCTTTGTTACAAGTTTCACCATTTACCTATGTCTTAAGGAACTCTGGGTATAATTTCCATATTTTATTGGCCACTATGTATAGCTATTATTATTTCTGGAATCTTCACATTGCTGTGCTTTATCACAGCAGACAGTCTCTTTTTACTTCTTCCTTGGATTACTGTGATAGATTAATAGACTTCCTTGATCTCCAGCTGTCCTAAAATATTTTTCATACAACTTTCAGAGTTATTTGAGTGAATGAACTTAAGTAGGCCATTTCTTTGATTCAGAGCTTCTGTCATCTCTTCCAGGCATGAAAGATAGAAATTCAAATCTTGAATTTGTTCCTAACCTGTTTTTCTATCTTTCTTCCCACTCATCTGTGGTAAGAAGTCTTAGTATTCTAAGTATGATGGCAAGGGAGTCATCTAAACAGGAAGCAGAATTAGTGAAGGCTAAAAACATATATGCTTGGGCTCTTATTTAGACTTCTACTTACCTTTTAGTAAAAAAAACCCACACCCATTATATATATGCTCTCTCATTATCCCTTTCCTATAGTTATATAAGTTATTATATTGTTTTAGCAAAATTCTCTTCTCTTGTTTCCATGATACTTGTTTCAGTTTCACCAACATTTATTCATATTTTTATTCCTCACGTTCAATATAGTGTATTTGTTATAGGAGCTAATAAAATTAGTAATCAGCATATATAATGAATTATTTCTCTTCAAAACCCCAGCCTTTCTAAGCTAGCTCTGTAGGTCCCCTGAGGCTGCCACTAGGAGGCTCCAAAACCATCCACATGAGGAAATTTGGTCCGCTTCCAAGTTAGACAAAGATCTGATGATGCTTTAAAAGTTTTCTAAAAATTTAGACATCTAAATATTTTATATTTTTCAAACTCTACACTTTTCACTTCAGCATCATCAGCCCTGGATTATTCATTTTTCTTTGGAGAACTTAATACTAAAATGATAGGGCAAGAATTTGAACATTCTACTCATAGCCAATTTACCCATGTCATAGAGAGAAAGACAGTTCTGTAAGAAGATGAGAATGAACAGAATGAAGATAAAGGTGTATTTATTCATCCAAATATGTATATTTAGGGTAATTCTTGGGTTTTTATTTACTAATCATTCTCTTAACTTCCAAAGGATTTAAAAAATATTTCAGCAATTCTTTGAGAGTCTCATAGCATGTATTCTGACCATATTCATCTTTCTACTCTAAGTCTTCCCATTTTCTCTCCCACTCCCCTGCTCACCCAACCCATCCAACTTCCTGAGGATTTTTAGTATACTAGATTCCAACAGAAATTACCATATAAGTTTATTGCTGCTTAATTACTGAATGTGCCAAACTACTGGCCATGTATGGCATTATGACTATTGTTTTAGTGAAGTTGATACTAAATTTCCAAGAAGGGTGTCTTTCCAAGGTGCCCTTAAAATCGGGATGAGTCTATGACTTATGGACATTTTGATTCTTTAATGTTTGGAGGTGATGAATATAAAAAGAACATACAGAGCTATTAATACCACCATGTACCTTTTAACTTTTCTTTAAATATTTAATTTTTCATGCTTTGTGGAGTTCATCTTTCAAGAGTTATCTAGACTACAACAATCATTCTTTTTTTCTAAATTCAAAATAAGTATAACTGAATCTTAGATTTAAAAGAATGTTTGTTAATGTAGTCTTTTTTTTTTAACACAATGCATGGATTCCACTGGATTTGGTTTAGAGTGAGTGAACCATCAGATGTCTTGGTTTTTGACCTAGCCTGATTATGTATCGCCTCTTGTCTCAGCCCAATTTTTTTTTCCCTAAGAACTAATGGTTTGTTCCCAGTTTTATATATCAATGCTGACATTTATGATTTCTTGCAGTCAGTCCTTACATTTAGTACTTTTGTGAAAAAAATCCACAAGGCAAGGAGAATATCTTAGTGAATGGAATCTCAGAAATTGCAGATGGAAGAAGTAAAATAGTCCTGATGCATCATGATTCTTTGTTTAGATTAGTACTAGATCCAGATCTTCAAGGATTCTCTCTTGATAATAGATATCAGGTTGCTTGGATACAAAGACTAGTAGTACTAGTATATAGATGACAAACCAGGGCTGTGGTCAATACAGTGGGGCAGGCCATGAAACATCTAACAGATGAATAATGCATGCTTATTAGTGGTGTGAAGATTCTGTTCCATGGTTCAGCATCAGACCCATTTGTGCATGTTTTCATGAACATTATTGAAATTGAACTGATGTCTTCATATGGGAATGATGCACAACTAGAGAAATAATGAAGACCACAGAGAAGATAGCTCAAGGAGAGACTTAAATATTCATGGTCATCTGCCAAGTATCAATATATATATATATTTGCATACATTTAGTACAAGTGGAAAAAATACTTGCTGGGGCTGATTCTTTCAGAGGGTCATTTATCCTGTTGAATGAGGTAATCCAAAGAGCATGACCAGTTAGGAGGCCTGGCTTCTAATCTTTGCTTAGTAGAACAATCACTAAAATCTCTGAAGAATCTCTTTATATAAACATCCTTTTCTTTTTTTAAGCTTTATTTTATTTTTATCTATTTTTTTTGTTTTTTGAGACACAGTTCTCTGTATAGCCCTAGTTATTCTAGGACTTGCTCTGTAGACCAGGCTGGCCTTGAACTCAGAGATCCACCTGCCTCTGCCTTCTGAGTGTTGGGATTAAAGGTGTGCCAACCCCCATTTCTGTATCTGTGAAATGTGAGGGTATTTTCTGCTTTACCTGGTCCTCTAGATCAGGAGTAAGCAAAGTATAGCTTTCAGATAAAATTTTGTAACCATCTGATTTATTAAAGATACGTTGGAGCATTAGCCATGCCTATTTATTTATATATTACCTATGACTACTTTTGCATTATAGTAGCAGAGTTGAGTAGTTGAAGCAGAGTATCAAATGCAAAATCTAAAATACCTACTGTATCACTATAGAAAGTTTACCAATCCCTGCTCTAGAAAGCATTTGAAAAAATTGGGGTTTTCAGCTGTTGAGATTGAGTATGTTTCTGGTTTTGGTGGAGCTAAGTATTTCAGACGTTTTGGAGGACAGATGAAGAACTGTGGTGTATGAAATTTCACTAGATTCCTTATCAATACTTATCTTTTTCTAAAGATTTATTTATTTATTATGTATACAGCATGTTTGACTACAGGCTAGAAGAGGGCACCAGATCCCATTACAGATGGTTGTAAGCCACCATGTGGTTGGTGGGAATTGAACTCAGGACCTCTGGAAGAGCAGTCAGTGCTCTTAACCTCTGAGCCATCTCTCCAGCCCTTAATACTTATCTTTTTTGATTGTAAGGAGAGCTACTTTTGGAGCTATCAAATGTTTTAAGGCATTAAGTCATCAGTTTCTATTTTCCCTATCCTGAAGAAATGGTATCCACCTAGAAACATATCATTTATTATAATTAATGATGAATTATTACAAGAATTCCATTTAAAATCAGGACAAATACAACAGTGTCTTGAGGTCACTTTTTTTAAGGGTGGTTCTACTCCTTGTATCTAGCTCTCCTTGGCAAATGTCTCATGTTTCTGGCATCTTCAGTATTTTAGTGTCTCCATTGCAACCCAGGTTTCACTTTCACACTCCAACAACATTCTAAAAGGAATTCCAGCTATACCATATATTGCTTGCCCTTAGTAGCTCTCTGAAACCATGAAGGAAGAGTCCATTACACTGTTTTAAAATTTCTTCTACAAAAAAATTAGTTCAATTTTTTAAAATTTAACCTCAGGCAAGTTCTTAGGGCATGGATAGAAGGCAATCAAATTCTTTGCAAAAATATTTTATGGTGCTTCCATAATGGCTCCAGTTGCTAAGACTTTGTTCTTCTCTGACACTGTGAGTCATGTCTCTATTGTCAGCATCATTTCCATCACTGCTGTGTTCCGGGGTCTTACCAAGACAGCCTGTTCAACTCTACATAGAACATTCAACCACTTTTCTAGGCCAAAGTCTTTCACATCAAACACACACACACACACACACACACACACACCAAAAAAGAAACCTACATGGGCATGTTCCTTATAGCAACAACTTTACTTTTCTGTGCCAACTTCCTTATTAGTTACTTCTTTGCTGTGATAAAATACCATAGCCCAAGTACCTTAAAGAAGGAAGTTTATTTTGACTTACACTTCAAGGGGCCTGGAGTCTGTAATGGTGGCAAGAGAAGAAAGTTGAAAGAATATATTTCAACTGCACAAAGGAAGCAGACAGCACATACTAGAAACAGGGCAAGGCTATGAACTCTGAAAGCCTGACACCAGTGAAATACTTCCTTCAGAAATACTCCTTATCCTAAATGTTCCATAACTTTTCCAAATAGCACCACCAACTGGGGACCACATTTTCAAATACATGACCTATGAAGGACATTTCTCATTCAAATCACAACACACACTTCCCAATATTATCATGGTTATGATTAAAATTTAATATTAAGATGGCTAAAATGTTCTTTGTTTCTCCATGTTCAATTGACTATGGCTTCTTATGCCATGCCAGCCATATTACTGAAACAGATGACAAAGACTGGAGAAAATAAATTAAATCCATTTGGTACTTGGTCATCAGGGCTGCTTTTATCTTGGGATAAGTAGGCACTGTTGCCTTAAGTAACCCCTTTTTAAAACTTAAATTACATTTTCTGCACATTCCAGTGTGATCAGTGGCATAATCAAGGCAAAGGACAGGAAGCAAATGATCAATGGAAAGCCCATTTCCATCTTCCAGGAGTGAGTTTGATATCAAATGGAGTGATGGTGATATTTAATACACTCCATATCTATAGATATCCCTTCTACCATGGAGAGGACTAGAATATATTTGAAGTGTGGACTCCAAAGCATTCCTTTTTCTGTAGATACTTCCATGTTTGTGCTGACCATTGACTGTGAAAAGTATGACAGTTTCCTGAAGTTTTTTTTGTGTGGATACTTTCTGCACCAGTGGATTACCCAGCCTGGGCAAGGTTGTTCCAGACAATTTTGACATCATAGAGGAACTCATGATCATTAATCTTGCAATCACTGTCACCCATAAGACTGGTAGACTGGAATATTTTTTAGTTGGAAGGCTTTTTATTACTGTCTTAATCTCAGTTATGGGTTTGTTTAGTTTGTTGATCTCTTCTTGGTTTGATGTTGGTAATTTGGATGAATCAAGAAATGAACCAGATTTCCTGGCTTAATGGAGTACAGGTTTTTAAAGTATTCCTTTATAGTATTCTGTATTTCTTATGTGTATGGTGTAATTTTCCATGTTCATCTCTTATTCTGTTAACTTGAGGCATCTCTTTCTTTTGTTTAGTTTGGCTAAGGGTCTATTGATCTTATTTATTTATCTTCTCAAATAGCCAGCTCTTGAAAATATTGATACCTTGCTTTTTGTTGTTGTTTCTATTTCATTAATTTAATGTGTTGATTTTCATTATTTCTTGGTGCCTACAGGGTTTGTTTTTTCTTTGATCTCCCAAATTCTTGAATTGCATCATTAAGTTATTGTGTTCTTTCTGAGTTGGTTTTTTTTTTTTAAAATGTAGTCACATTAGGCTATAAAATTCCCACTTAGAACTACATTGAATGTGTCCCAGAAGTTTTGTTGTGCTATGTTTTCATTTTCATTTAGTTACAAGAATATTTTGATTTCTTCTTTGTCCCAGTCATTATTCAGCAATAAATTGTTTAATCTTCATGAGTTTATATAGTTACTAGGGGTTTGTTTGCTCACAATTTTGAGTTTTTATTGCATAATAGTCAGATATTCTACATGGGTTATTTCAGGGTATTTTTTGGTATTTGTGTGGAATATTCTGCAGATACTAGGTTTATTTGATGTAAGATGTCATTTAATTCAGAGGTTTCTGTCCTTCCTTCCTTCCTTCCTTCCTTCCTTCCTCCCTCCCTCCCTCCCTCCCTCCCTCCCTCCCTTCCTTCCTTCATTTATGTTTTGTTTTTTCAAGACAGGATTTCTTTGTGTAGCAGAACCTGGTTGTCCTGAAACTCGCTGTGTAGGCCAGGCTGGCCTCAAATTCAGAGATCTGCCTGCCTCTGCCTCCCAGATACTGGGATTTATGGCATGTGCCACCACTGCCTGGCTATTTTTGGGGTTTATATTGATGTGTGGTTTTTATTCTATCAGTGTGCTTTTTATAAATTAAGTGTACCAGAGTTTGGTGCATATATGTTTAGTATTGTAATGTTTTGTTGATTAGTTAACACCATACTCATTGTCTCTTCTGATTAATTTTTACTTTGAAGTATATTTTATCAGATTAGGATGTCAATATCTGCTTGCTTTCTAGTCTCATTTGTTTGGAATATTTTTTTCCATCCTATCCTTCTAAGGTGGTGCCTATCTCTAAAGAGAGATGAGTTTCTTGTATACAACAGAGAGATGGATTTTATTAATCCATTCAGTCTGAGGCCATTGCTATTTAGAGTTATTGAATGGTGTGTGCAGATTGTAGTAATTTTGTTGTTCTCTTTTGTCTGGTTTGTGTTCTTAGTTGTGCTTTGCATTTCATTTAATTATAGACTTATTTTCTTTGTAGACTTTCTTGACTGTACTTATTCCTCTCTTTAGGCTGTTTGTATCATGGAAAGATTTTTTTCTTCAACTACAGCAGTTTTGCTGGGTACTGTAATCTAGGTTGCAGTCTTGGCATTTTAGAATTTGGAGTGCACTGTTCCAAACTCTTCTGGCTTTCAGAGTTTTCATGGAGAAATGAGCCATTATTCTGATGGGTTTTATTTTATCTATTACCTGTGTTTTTTTTCTCTTGCTGCTTTCAGTTTTTTCTCTGTTCTGTATATTTAGTATTTTAACTATGATATAACGCAGGGTGTTTCTTTTCTGCTATTGTCTAGTTGGGGTTCTGTATGCTTCTTATATCTGTGTAGGCATGTTTTCCTTAGTTCGGGGAAGTTTTCTTTTATGATCTTGTTAAAGTTCTGGTCTATGTTAGTGATCTGGGATTCTTCTCCCTCATCTATGTCAGAGTTTTTTTTTTAATGATGCCTCACATTTCCTGTGTGTTCTTCCTGTGCTTTTAAAGCCTTTTCATTTTCTTTTCTTAGTTCCTCTAGGTCCTCCACTTTGAATTCCAGTATTCTACCTTGTGCTTGTTCCATTCTGCTTGTAAGACTCCTCCTGAGTTTTGTAATTGGGATATTAAGTTTTCCAGTTCTATCTTTGTTTCAGTTTGTGTTCTCTTCAATGTATCTATCTCTTTATTGAATTCAGTTTTCAAAACTTATATTATTTTTGACAAACACACAGCTGTGTGTTTGTATTTTCTTGACTATAACTCAGACATTTGTTGCTGCCTACTTGAAGTTCAGTGAAGTGTTTGTTGGTGTCTTCTTTAAAATCTTTGGTAAAGGGTATGATTATTATTTTAAATTTTGTGTCTTGGGGTTTATCTAGTCAGTTTTCCTAGAGAACACTTCTATAGGACTAGTGGGTTTGATGGGGAAACATTCTGTTTTGGGCATTCATGTTGTTTTTGTTTTTGCAATTTGACATGGGCATGTGGACTTCTTTGGTTGTATGTCTGCTGTGATAATCTGGCCTTCCTTAGACTGGGCCAGTGCAGGAGATGTGTGAATTGATCTGGGCCAGGTCAAACTGGTGGATGAACTGTTTAACTGGACCAGGCAAAATTGATTTTCAAATCATGGGCCTGGAGCTTGGCCTGTGGTGCAGAGATGATGGTCTGGAGCTTGGCCTGTGGTTCAGAGATGATAGTTCTGGAGCTTGGCCTGTGGTTCAGAGATGATAGGTCTGGAGCTTGACCTGTGGTTCAGAGATGATAGGTCTGGAGCTTGGCCTGTGGTGCAGAGATGATGGTCTGGAGCTTGGCCTGTGGTGCAGAGATGATGGTCTGGAGCTTGGCCTGTGGTGCAGAGATGGTAATTGGTGGAGGTAAGGATGAGAGAGGGAGGCAGTGTCTCGTTTAAACAAAGCAGATTGGAAGGCCACAGATATGGATCTAGGCCTGTGGGTACAGAGATGGCCACAGTCAGAGAGGAATGCAGAAGGGGCATAGAAAAAAGAAGGGACTTACTGGCAAAGGGGACTCAGAAGCAAAGAGGATCTCAGGCCCCAAGTGTGGAGCTAGGCTTGTGGATTTGTAATATAATTCTTCCTGTTTCTTTCTTTTGAAAAAATTTTCATGCAATATATTTTGATCATATTTTATTCCTTCCTCCAGCTCCTCCCAGATCCTCCTCAACCCTCTATCTACTCAGTTTGATATTCTCTCTCTCTCAAAAACAAAAACAAATGAAAGTCAAAACAAACAAAATCCAAATAAGACAAAATGTACTAGGCAAGGATATTCTCTTCCTTATCTCTTATTCAACATCAATGAAGTCCTAGCTAGTGCAGTAGGGGAAGAAAAATAACTAAAAAGCATATACATTGGAATTGTAGATGTTAGTATGTCTATACTCACAGGTAACATGATAATTTACATGAAAAATTGAAGGAATTTTTAAAAACAACTCTAGAACTAATGGA
>CABHPH010127632.1:0-28747 GCA_902168325.1 Peromyscus nudipes
GTGTTTTATTAGCAACACATTTGCCATACAGAACATCCCACAGCACCACATTTTGTAACATAAGGGAAAAAGAAGTTCTGGGGGTGTGGGGGGTATCTTTCCTGTGATTCTTCAATTAATCTTCTCCTCCTCTTTCTTCTCAAGAGCCACTGCGTAGCCCAGTCTCTGAATGATCCTCATGACTCAGCCTCTCACTGGTGTGTTTACACACATGTACCACAAGATAAAATAATGAGTAAATAAGTGCATTTGTGAAAAATGAAAATGATTTGTATGAATTGTAAGCCTATAAAGTCTTCCCACTTTTAAGATGAGTCTTCATGGTCAAGTTACCCTACCCATGATTACACAGGTCATTATGAGGTTGCAAGGACTCTTAGGTGGTGGATAATAACCAGCCTGAGCTGTGTACTTTTATATACCTTGGGGTTTTGAATTAAACTAGGCATAATTATAGACATTGCAGGAACTCTTGATTCTAAAGCTCTATGACAGATTCCAAATTAAACTGTGTCACTTCCTCTGCATGGCAGGACAGAGGCCCTGGGAAAATAACAGGACAGTCACCACCATGGTCTATGCTGCCCACTTGGGCAGAAGCCCATCTCATCCCTACCAGCATCCACACACATCATGCACTCAGACTGCCATAATATTTATCTACAACATCTGGAATGTGACAAAGAGTGAGGTTTGTGCCTTCTTTCAAATCTGATCCATGGCTTGGTTTATTTGAACTGGTACAGGGTAGGAAAAAGCTTTATACAAAAGAACATCTGGGAAGAGATGTACTTGCTTTCCAAGACACTAATGGCACCATAAATCCATGGGATTTCATGAAAGGCAGCAGATGTTTCATGGGAATAACATGAAGAAAGGAAGCCGAGAACTAAAACGGAGTTGAAGGCCACAGAACTCTGGGTCATACCACGCTCACACGTTTCTTTTGAGAGCTGCAATGAGCTCACGATTTTCTCTGAGGTTCCCAGAGATGATAGGTTGCTGCATGCTCAATCTAATGCCAGAGTGTCACCTGTTTAACTACTGTGATCCTATCCAGAAGTGAGATGATTGACATTTGAGGGTGGCCGGCTCAAGAGTGAGGCAGGGATGGGACATCTTTCTTCTGAAATAGTTTACCAGGACTGCGTGACTGGAAGACTTGGATTATCTGAAGAGTTCTGCAGGGAGAGTGGCTGGGGTGGACCTGGAGATGTCTACTCTAGGCTATGAATGACTATAATGTTTCCCAAAGCAGTAGAATCTTTTGTGTTTGTCCCAGCCCTCACTGTTCATCCTCACCATTGCTTTTCTTCCTAGACTTGGAAAGACAGAAGATTGGGGGCAAACCTGAGTCCCAAGATGTACGAAATGCCACCCATTCTTCTTGATCTCTTTCATCAAATACCTCTTAAGCAAACCATATTTAAAAGTGCTAACTGAAATATCTTTTATTTTCACATTTTTTTTTTATTTCTGACTTTCTTTCAATTCAACCAGTGACTCCTATCCCTTGATGGGGTGATGGGGGAGGGATTAGAATTTTTAAAGGAAAACAAAGTGCAAAGAGGAAGAATTTATAGTTTTAAAATTCCAAAATAGACAAAACCTACATCTCTAAGTGTTATTTGAAGGCTACATTGAGGGCCAGTGAGGTGGCTCAACAGATAAAAGAGCTTGCCGCCAAATTTAAGGACCCAAGTCTGATCTCTGGGATCAAAGTACAGACTCCTGTAAGTTTTTTCAAATCAACATATACATTCACGATGGAACATGTGTGATCCCACACACAAAATAATGGAGAAAAGGAAATCTACAATGAATGTTTATTTTCCTACTATGGTTATTTTTTTTTAAGAAAAAAATCAATTAGTAAAAGAAAATTTAAACTAAATGTTTAACATTTTTAAACTTTTTTTTGAGAATTTCAGACATGAGATTTTTATGTTTACGTCATTTCACCCCATCTTCTCCAACTCTTTCTGTGGTGGTATTGTGTTCCCCAAAATATTGTGTGCCTTAATAAACTTATCTGGGGTCAGAGACGGAACAGCCACAATATTAAACAGAGGTTAGGCAGTGGTAGCACACGCCTTTAATCCTAGCATTCCAGAGACAGAAATCCCTCTGGATCTCAGTGAGTTCAAGGCCACATTGGAAATGGCTAGGCATGGCGACACATGCCTTTAATCCCAGAAAGCGAGCCTTTAATCCCAGGGAGTAGTGGTAGAAAGTAGAAAGGTATATAAGGCGTGAGGACCAGAAACCAGAGGCATTTGGCATGGAGAAGCATTTTGGCCTGGTTAGGCATTTGGCCTGGTTAAGCTTTCAGGCTTCTAGCAGCAGTTCAGCTAAGACCCATTCTGGATGAAGACTCAGAGGCCTCCAGTCTGAGGAAACAAGACCAGCTGAGGATCTGGTGAGGTGAGATAGCTGTGGCTTGTACTGTCTCTCTGACCATCCAGCATTTCATCCCAATAACTGGCCTCAGGTTTGATTTTATTAATAAGAACTTTTAAGATTCATGCTACATCTTTCTGTGTCATTCTCTTTTGCATCCACCTCTCAAACTCATGTCCTCTTCTGTGATTCTTACTGTTATATACACATGTAGATAATAGAACCTACTGAGTCTCATTAATGTTGTCCATATGTATGTAAATTTAAGGCTGAGGACTTAGGCTTGCGTGACCTACCATGGGCTCATCCCTGAAGAAAACCGACTCTTTCTCCCGCATCAGCCATTGGCTGCTTGTAGCTCTTCAATTAGGGGTAGGGCATTGTGAACCCTCATCCATGTTGGCATGTTGACTGGTGCGGTCTTGTGCTGGTAGCCTTATTGTGAGAGCTCATGGTTGCAGCAGGCTTATCTTGTTCAGAAGACATTATCACAAAGCAGTCCTCCTGGTTCTCTGTATCTATTCTCTTTCTACCCGCTCTTCCATGATGTCTTCTGAGCCTTGAATGTAGTGTCCCATTTGTGGCTGGGCATTCCACAGTCGCTTAACCTCTTCATTTTGACCAGTAGTGGTTCTGTATATTCATTCTCCTTTACCTGCTGAACAAAAGAAATTTCTTTGATGTGGGGTGAGATCTTCACTTAACTATAGTTATAAGGTTAAACATATAGAAGGCAGTTGGATACTATATTAATTTAGAAAAATAGTAGGAGTAGGTTATCCTCTAGGGCTCTTTTCAGCAACTGGTTCTTGGCTAGAATTCCCAGCCAGTGTACCAGGGGTGAATTTCTTCCTATCGAGTGGGCCTCACACTCACCCAGACCACTGTTGGTTAATCCTAAGATATTACCACCACTATTACACCATTAGGTACATCTATCCAGGCTGGTCAATATTGTCCCTCACAGCACTAACAGCTGAGTAGGACTGTTGATACTTCATTCCCTGGCAGTCCACACTGCACCTTCCAACACAATGAGTAATATCCCTCAGAATGAAGGTTTCTAGGTCAGTATCACCTTGACTTTTTCTAATCCAATGACAAAAGTCTGTGGTGTCTTCTGCAATGGGGTCTTACCCTCAAGTTCTGGCAGGAAATTAAGAGAAATGGCAATAATCTGTATTTTTTGTGGGTTACTTGGACCCCCCAACCAACAGTGTGAAGGGGATAAACCTTACCTGGTACTGAGGTTTTTCTTAGACAGCCTAGGGCTCTGGGGGTCAAGGAGAGGATCATATTACGCCTCCATGTATGAAAATTTCGATTAAACTATGCATATGTGTGCGTGTTTTAAGAAATCTTCTAATTTATTGCCATATTTGGTGAAGCTTATGAATCAGAAAAAAATCTTTGTTCTAATAGTAGAATTTTGTTAGAGCCAATTCATTTATAATAAAGACACTCACTGAAATAGACTCTACGTGTTACAAGTAGAGAATTTCTTCTACAAAAATAAGAAATTTCAAATGCCTCAAATTCTGAAACTTTCTCAATACTGATATGACATCACAACTGGAGAATTTTATAATATAAAATGTATCTCATTCTCACAGTTACTAAAACGACCTATAAAATTATATGATGTTGACTGGATCATGTATATATTAAATATAAATCAATTTCCTATTTAGATATTTGTCCCCTTCACAAACTATCTTCTTATATTTTTGCAAATACTGAAAATTAAAATAAGAAGGAAAAGTCATAACACACTAGTTCCAAGAATGTTAGATGAGATACTGTACCACATCTTCCTAATTTTGTGATTACAGAGGGATTTACTCCTATGCATTACTTGCAAAATATAAAATTCCACACAGTTAATTTAAGCTTGGTTTATAATTTTGGAGACTGTTATGGGAAGCATATTGTAGTTTTTGTATCAGTCAGTTATTGCTGTGTAAGAAATACAGTTATGAGTGCAGATTGACATGAATGCTTCTGTTCAGCATAAAAATGAAAAAGGCCAGCTGAGCATCACCATCCATCTGTTCTCCTTCCTGACCGTGGGTGTGATGAAGTCAACTGCTTCACACCCCTGTCGTTATGCTCCCCCGGCATGATACACTGGATTCTTGAATTGCGTGCTGAAATAAACTCTTCCTTTCTTAAGTTGCTCTTGTTGGGCATTTTGGCATATCTCTGGGAAAAGTAACTTTTTTTAATATCTTAGGAAATACACAGACTTCCACTGATCACAGTGTGTTACCCCACGCCCACCACAGGCATATTGTATTTAACAGAGACTCTTAAAATTTATCTTGATGTCTTCATTAGAGGTATGCCTTCCCTACATCGCTGAACCCCCTTATTTTCTCTTGTGTTATGTCTTACTCATATCACTTCTTTACTACACTGTCCTGGCCCCTGAAAAAAAGGGTTTCAGGTTGAAATTCTAGATCTAGAACTATCTAATATATTATTTTGTGTCTCCAGAAAGTCCAGAGTGGCAGCTACATTACTTGCTTTTCAATTCACTAATTCACTTTGCATTCATTCAAGGATGGCTAGTGAATGTCAGATACTATTCTGGGTACTCTAGCAAGCATGGCAATGATTCCTCCCACTGTGGGGCTTGCTTTTAATACAGTGAATAATAAGTCTTACTGACAACAGATTATGTTGACTATTTGAAGATGATATATAGTATAGTAAAAGAGAAAGCATGGCAAGGGAGAAATTGGTTTGGGGACTTTGTTTTGTGATAGCCCAGGCTGACCTTGAACTTGCGATCCTCTTGCCTCAGCTCCCTCCCTCAGTTGTTGGGGTTATATGTGGGTGCCACAGCACTCTGTAGCTTTGTAATTTTAAATCAAAATATCTCAGTGGTAGTATAGATGTTATTGAGAATGTACATTTGAGCAAAAACCTGAAGAAAGTGAGGGTGATTATCTTAGGAATAAGAAAACAAGCAAAGGAATCACTTCTGTAGATTGGAACTCATTTTTATAAAGAATGCTTTCTGAAGATAGTGGATTTTTTTTTCTCTCTTTACTTAAATTTCTAATGTTCAGCCAAGGTGTCTGTCAACTGATGAAAGGACTGGGAATATGTGGTACATGTGCATAATGGATTCTAGGCAGCCATACAGATAATGGAGTCTTGTTGCTTACAATATCTTAGATGAAAGTGGAGATCATTATGTTAAATGGGATACAGCCAGGCACATAAAGACAAACACGGACCGATTTTTAACTGTGTACAGAATCTAGAAGAGGTGACCTCATGGAATCCTTAGGTTAGCAGAGCCTGGAGTAGCTTGGGGGCAGGAGGTCACTGAGTGACAGTCAAGGGTACAGAGTTGCAGTTAAACAGGAGGATTGAGCTCTGATAATCTTTCACCAGAAGGTGGACTATAGTCAAGGATACTGCACTGCCTGTATCCAAACACAGGAGAGAGAAATTTGAATCTTTTCCTTCAACGAAATGATAACCATTCTAGGTGATGGGTATACCAAATGCATTTATTTGATCACGGCATAATGCACACCTATATTGAAACACCACTCTCCCACACAATGTGCAAAATTTTTATGCATTGATTAAAAATAAACCAAATTGTAATATTATAAAAATGTTCAGATCTTTCCCTTGTCTCTGGACTTCCTCTCTATATAGTTCAGTATTGAGTTTTATTTTTTCTATGATTTCTGTGTTATCTAATTTATCATAGAGATGTGCAGTGGGATATGGATTTTCTTTGATATTTTAAGAGCAGAAGCTCCACAGTAGGCATAGGAACTTGGACTCCATTGTATTTGAAGGGCATCAATGGTTCTATGGCACAAAATGCATATTCTTCCTCCATGGATGGCCTGCATGGAAAATAGCTGGAGTAGAGCCACAAATGGGAAAAAATTTATGTCAAAGGTGGAAGAAAAACCATCAACCGTCCATTGAACCCCACTCACATGTCATGACAGAAGTGGAACTTTCTCTAGAGAAGTTGAAGTATGCATTATCAAAACAAATCTGATCCAGAACTTGGGATATCAGAGCTACAGAATTGGTTATGCTGGGGAAAAAAAAATTCCCTTTCAGACAGCTATATTGTACTAAAAGACCCCAGGGATCGCAGGCGAGAGCTGACAAAGCATTTAATTCTGGAACACGGCATTCCTCCCCAGACCCTGGGCCCTAACTCTTGAGAGTCAAAGAGGTGGCTGAAAATGTTTATGCTTGGGAGAAGCAGGCAGCGAGAGCGGGTCCTCTTTCAAAGATGCTGACTTCGGAGAAAGAGCTCTGCATAAAAGCCTTTTTGTTTCTGTCCCTTAAGATGAAGTGGGACTGTCCAGCTCTTGCTAAATTATCACGGGGACTGTTTTGTGTGCATTTTCTCTTTTTTCACAGTTGTCAACACCAAAGCTAACTATAAAGAAAGCCTTGTCACTCATGTGGAATGTTGGAGAGAGGCTCCAGTTTCCCTTTTCCAGGCATGCTAATGGGCCTTGGGTGAGGCGCTGGAGGTTGCTTCCTAACAAATTGCTCTCTTTGACTCTTCTGTTCCATGGAAAAGTGGATGTGTCAGCTGCATGAGGGATTCTGCCGAGCATCAAACCACTGAGCATTAAACTTAGTTTCAGGTTTTCTTTGTAAGTGAAGTGTGACCTCTTCCAATAGTGACAGGGAGTTGTAGACAAGGGTTGATATCCAGCTACTTTCAGTAGGATGCCCTAAGATTAGCTTGAGGGCAGAGTTTCTGGTCTCCCCCAAAGCAGATCCTGCAATAGTAGTTACATAACATAAAAATAGAAGCAAAGATGTTGAGAACGGGAATGGGAATAGCAATAGAGGGAAAGAGGAGGGGGCAGAATAGAGAAATGGGGGAGGGGATGCACTAAAAATGCATGATAAGCTTGCTTGAAATGGCTTTGTGAAGCCTATCACTAAGTATAATGAACAAACACCAACCAAAATTTGTGTTAACAAAAAAAAAAAAACAAAAGCAAATTGTTGATGGAGTAAGATAAGAAGTCAATAAAAAATAAGAACGGGCTAGAATGTGGAGAATAAAAGACTGCAGAATGCTCAGCCCTAAAGGGAACACGTGCGCCTCATCCCCTTTCCCAAGGCTTAGGGATCATTGTATAAGCAATGAGAAAAGAGCGTAGGAGCCAGAGGTAATGGGTGACTACAAGGAAACATCTTGAACTCACAGTGGTTGGGACAGCATACACAAAACTGTGATCCCAAGCCAAAGCACATCCCACATGGAGAGGGGAGTTGAACACACAATCCCACCCCTAGCTGTGGAGCTATTGACAATTGTTAGTTGCTGGAGGAGGGCATATCTAATAATAAAGGCAGCACAAATTAGTCCTAAAGAATTAAAAAAAATGGGATACAAAGTTGGGTGGGTAGGAGGAGGGATGAGTCTCGGGAGAGTTGGGAGAGGGGAATGAACACAAACCATGAAACTTTCAAAGATTTTTAAAAAAATAAAAGTGCTGTGTGTAATGTGAGTTTATTTCTTTGAGTGGTTCTGAGACATGGCATAGAAAGAGGCTAAGCCAGTGTTTTCTCTCAGTACACTGAAGATATTCACCAATCGATTTATTTAGATATTTTTGAGAGCCATTAAGGCCAGATACTCTGTGTGGTGTGGTTCATTAGCTAACGCATTTAAAGTGTATATTCTTATGCAGCTTTCATTCTTTAAAAACAGAAATATAGAGACAGGAGAAATAATAAATAAAGCTTAGGTCTGCTCTCTCTAATAACCCGCTAGGTTAGTGGGCTTATTGAGAATTTGAAATGTTCAAAATGGTTTATGTCTTGCAGATAAGGTACACATTGAGTTTTAGAGATGTATCATGAGAAAATAATGTAAACATTCTCATTCATACATTTTAATTGAATTTATGGTGAAATAATTGTGATATGGGAATTAATAAAATGTATTACTTAATTTAAATTCACCTATTATTTTATATTATGGCTACTGGATAATTTAAATGAACACACATACTCTGTGCTATATTTCAATGAGACAGTGTTAATGAAACCTTTAGAGACTGGCTCCTCCCTGAGTTACATTCCAGTAGCCTTAGCCACAGACAGGATGGTTAGAAATACAGGTTCTCTGACTCTGCTCAGATCCAGGTAGGTTTTGAGCAGAGGTAGGACGACACAATCTGACTTTATCTCAATAGGATATTCTGGCTGGGGTCTTGAAAAAGCATGGTTATGGGTTATGAACAAAAACTGCTAGAGTGACATCGTTAATTAGGCAACAGGGCATGGGATCTGATTTCATTATTGGAGAATACAGACAAGTTGTGCGGGAAAGAAGCTAGTGATGAAGACATACAAGAGGGTATGTGTACAGAGTGGTGCCGCCTAAGGAGGCCTGGGTCCTCAGAATGAAGAGTAACAGGGCCATGAATCTGAGAGGATGAAGCTAGGGCACAATGGTTCAAGGGTTTAGGAGACAGGTGGGCTCAGTATGATTAGCAGCGTTGCTATTGGCATAAAGACTCGCTTAACACTAATGACTGTGGCAATGACTGTTCATTGTCAATCGCAACTCTCTTTCACTCTTTTCCAGAATCACAAAGGTAAGTGGGCAGTTGGTTACCCAGCCCGTTTCACTGTCATGTGGCCATTCCATTAAATTCTTAAACCCCGGCCGAGAAGAGGTGCGTGTCACAGCAATGCCTAGGTAGCAACACTGGACAAGAATGAGTCCATGGTTTTCCTGGTTGGACTGTTGACTTTAAAATACGAAACACTGAAAACAGAACTAACAGAAACAAGCAAAAGGAACCCAACAACAACAAAAGTAAACTGTCAAGGCTCTGGCTCTTTCCCGGTTCCCCTAAACTTTGAAATGCTTTCCAAGTGGAAAAGAGCCTTGGCCTAAAAAGCCGGGCAAAATCTGCAAGACTTTCTCTTGACGCCTTCTACTGATCTTAAGGCACAGCATTTTTAAAAAGAACCTTTCTCTGTTCTCTCTGCTTTCTCTGAGCCTCTAAGGATCTTAAAGACATACCTGTCTCACAGATTCTTTCCCTTACAATATAGGGCTTCTAAGAATCATGGGTCCACTGTCTAGCAGCAAGCAATATCCTCTATGGGGCTTGGAGAAGGCCTATCTAAAGAATTTTGTGGTTTTGGTTTTTGTCTAGTAGAGGAAACTCCAGTATGATTGATAGAAAATCCACAATGCTTCAGAGAATTAAATGAAATAAATACTTTACGAGTGGCTTAAAAATGGCAGACCTACTGCAAAATAAGAAGAATGTTTTAAAAACCATGAAACGTCTATTTATCAGGCTGAGAAAACCACCCACTGCAAACATGGGCTTGCTTTAATGGAAAAAGAAAGACATCAGAAAGAG
Source organism: Peromyscus nudipes (assembly GCA_902168325.1). Taxonomy (NCBI): domain Eukaryota; kingdom Metazoa; phylum Chordata; class Mammalia; order Rodentia; family Cricetidae; genus Peromyscus; species Peromyscus nudipes. The sequence continues at coordinate 9,801 of CABHPH010127632.1, forward strand.
GAGCCAACATCTTTGGGAGATAACCCCAAGAGATAGTAGTCAGACATAGTCAAGAGACACACGCATTTACCAGATTTCAGAGTTGCCAGAGATCAGTGGCTTCCATGTGCACCTGCTTTTAACATGTTTGAATAGAAATGTCTAGAGTGGCCATTATACGCCAGTTCTACCACTTCACAGAAGGTATGACAGTTGCCAACTACTTATGAGAAGCCTTGGCCACACCTAAATCTCACTTAGGAGATGATATTCTACCATTTTAAGACTAAAACTTATACTGTGGGATTTGAGGTCTTGAAGAGGAAGGTGAATACACTTTGTATTTGCAAGGGGTGTGACTCATGGCCACAGACAGTATTTTAGCAGAATTCATGTGCCAAAGAGGATATTGAAAAGTGTCTCTTCCTGTGTTATTTTTCAGAACATTGCCATCTTTTCACCAGGGGGGCAAATCTGCCCTCTATCTTTAATTCAGCGTTTGGGATTTTCTTGACCAAAAGAGTATGGCGGAGGTGACGTACTATGACTTCTTTGCTTCTGCTTTGCTATTCTGTGGTGCTCGTTATTGGAACCCAACCACACCTGGGAAGGAAAGAGAACCAACCCCTGGAGACACCCACATCTGGAGCTTTTGTTTCCCATCTGATTGGGCAATGCTCCAGGAGGAGGAAATGAGAGCCCGTTGTCACACCCCGCCAATACCCTAGACTCAAGGAAGGAGTGATCACTGTAGTTTTAAGCCAGTAGGTTTTGATGCAGTTTGGTATCAAAGAAGAAATAAATGAAACTCAGTTATGCCAAGATATCATCCCACTCTACTCTAGTGTGCAGTATCATCTGTCAGTCTGATCCCTGTACTCCTTTTTGGGGGTTTTTCTTTTAAGAGTGTATTTTATTTTTCATGGTTTCCATTCTCCTACATCTAGGGTCAGTTTATTTTTAACTCCTCATCTTTGGGATTCACCAGCATCCTTGAACAGCTTTTATTTTCAGCCATATCTGGAAAAGCTTTGAGTATTGCCCATGCTCTATCCCCTTTGTCTCACCACCTAGAGTTCTAACCATTTAGATAATGGTGAATATCTGTTACTTTATAGCAATTGAATGATTATAGTTTCCAGACAATATAATGACATGCAGGCAATATTTGAAAGACAATGGCTGAATTTTTCCAGACAGACTCAATGCAATTTCTACATCTTCTCTGTTGTGTCTTATATACCATAAAGGCAGTTGCTGATTTTTATTTTAACTTAGGTTTTACATTTCCAAAAGTTTGTTTGCTTCCTGCACAAATGAAAATGATCATTCTCTGTCATTTCCTTCACTTGCTGATATTTTCAAGTCTAGCTCTTAATCTTTACTCTGAAATGGTGGTTTTTGTGCATGGTTTTGTATTCCTTGGAGAACTAATTGTGGGAGTCTTTTGAGGTCTAGAATGAAGGCAAATTCTTCCAGATAGGATTGAGGTTTGTTTTTGCCAGGTGCCTGGGAACCATCCCAATCTGGATATCTTTAAACTAAACGTACTATTTGAATGTGTTTATATGAATTTGAGCAAAGGCTCTCCATAAGAATTAGCTTGTCATTACCATTTGTCTTTCTTATAATTTTTTTCTCTTCTTTATCTAATGCCAAAAAAACGTTCCTTGAAATCTTCAGTGAGGGTGTGTGCATGTGATAACTTTTCTTCCAATTAATTATTAAACTGAAAGTGCAACCCTTTGGAGTCCTAGCTCTTTGAGGGTAAAGGTCTCTTATTAGACCACCCACTTTGTCTCTAGTCCACAGCCTCTAACGAGGACTTGAAAATCACCTCTCAAGTTCTCACTTTAGAAATGCCCTTGGGCCACAGTGGCTAAAGCATACCCCTGTCTGCTCTAGCTTCTAGCCGGAGCTTTGATTTTGGCCTTGGATTTTTTTCTTTCTTCTATTGTTGTTGTTATTTTCTGTCTTGCAGCTTATTAGTGTTTTTAGGAAGATAACATTTTTTGTTTGTTTTTGTTTTTTCATTAGTGATTTAGATCATTTCCCCCACCCCCCCAGAAAACTGAGTTGTTTGCCTTGTATTGTTCTAGCCGACCTCATTGCCAGAAATACCTCATTCCCTGTGGGGCACAATCCAGCCTTCTAAGTGCTTTCAGGCACAATGGAAAGCCTTTGGTCCCTGTTCCATGTAGATAGTACAAACATGAGTTTAAGCCAATGGCCAGATATGGAACACAGAATAAAGTTTCCCTCATCCATAGAGGAAACAGAAGATCTCTGCTTCTACCACCCTCCACAGGATGAACTCAATCTGCAAAAAGAATTTTGGAAAGTGAGAGAGTTCCTAGCAGAATAATCAGCATTATATCATTTTCTTTCATGCACATAGTATGTTTTTTCAGAAAACAGATTTTAAGTCCTATATTAACGGCCTTTAACAGTTTCCATCTTCTGACTGTGGACTGAGAACAAAGGTTCTCCTAACTGGCCATTTGTTCATTTGTTTGGAAGTATTCTGTGTGCTTTTTAGGGCAACTGTTCATGGATGACAGGATGGCCTCTGAAGAACAGAAATGGCTGGCAAATGGAGTTTGTTTAGGTTAAATTCATAAAGAATTTCCAGAAGATAAGATACAAGTAGTAATTTAAAGTGCCATAAAGGAAATGAGATTTTCTTTAGCATATGAATTCAGTGGGTATTTGAAGAAATAGCTAGGTGTAATTTTACCTTAATTTTTTCCCTTTCTTTTTTACAATTTTACTTCATACTCTGGGGTCAGTATTCATGATTTTGAGAAAATGCTAATGTGTATTTTGCAGTCTTCAATAATACGCATAAGTTCCCAAGAGTATAATTTCATCAGAAAAAAAAACACTACCCACAAAATTAGAATTCACTAATACATAAAAGGAATCCTATAATGATATTTGGGAAGAACTGCCAATTACCACAAAGATAATTGTAGATGCTCTGGGCTGGACACAGAAAGGACATACAGCAGCTCTGTACTGTGTAGTTTACTATTTCCTAAGAGCCTGCTGGGTCCACTTTCCCACTATGAGCAAAGAAACAATGGGCTGTTTTGTGTCTAGGTTTCCACATGTGGACACTGACCACTGTAAATTTGGCTACTCCTGGTGGGACTGCGGATGTTGTCTGGGCTTGAGAATGCCAAGTGACCTAGGATGTCATTCTTGGGGGGGGGAGGGGCTCTGATTTTGTTGGTGACAACTTTAGCAAACCAACAAGGTCTTCTCTCTTGAGAAGTCTGACCAAAATAACAGAATCAAACAACTTGGGAGATACGATCAGAGTCAAATATTTTAGGAAGGCAAAGGTATAGGTGGAATTATGAATGGGCAGAAACCCAGAAGTAGAGCAGCAGTACATAGAGGGGTGCAAAAAAATAGAAGTGGGGACAGACAAAAGACAGTGACGGACAGACTGACAGATGCTGTTATGGCCACAGTTTTATGAAGGGCATCTAGCTTTCTATGCAGGCCAGTTCTTTATTGCATTTAAAAAATAACTCTTAGTGAGTTCTTTTACAGTTTCATACATGTATAAAGTACATGGTGATTACTGTAATTCCCTGCCCTCTGTAGTCTCCTTCCTATTCCAAATAACCAACCCCTTACTAGTCTCTTTCCCACATTATTGTCTTTTGTTTTTTGAGACCCACTGAGCTTAACCAGATCTGCGTGTGTGACCATTGGTGTGGAACTATTCACTGCACCCTGGTCAGATTATCAGGGTGTACAGAAATAGATACATGTCTGCCCCTCTCTCCAAATCCATCAGTCGCTAATAGTTCAACATTGAAGGGGTAAGGCCCCATGAGCCATTCCACAATCCATTGACTGTTTATAGGCCTAATCTTGTGTCTTTAGGCAGCCAAAGCTGCTGTGAGATTATGGATGCATTGACTGTACTATTGCATTTTTTTTTAAATAATGAGCTTCTCATGTATCATGCCAATAAACCCTTATTACTTCAAAACTGTATTTATGGTACTAATAACTAAAATACACTAATCAAACTAGATCTTAGGGAAAATAGATAGTGACCAAATAGATATTTTGTAAATTTTTTTGCATGTGTGTAATGTATGTGCATTTGTGTATTCAGTAGTATACACTCATGCTTGTGCAAGTGGACGTCACATGATGTCAGTGTCTACTCTGTCAGTCTCTTCCTTATCTCCTTGAGACAAGGTCTCTCACTGAACTTGGAAAGCACAGCTCATCCCTTAGGCTGGCTGTCCAGCAAGCCCCAGCGAGCATGGGTACTGGGGATCCACACTCAGGTCTTTGGGCTTAGGCAGCCAGTGCTCTATGCCCACTGGGCCATCTCCCTAGCCCCATTTTTGTAGGTCCTGTGAGTGAATTTGTGAAGGTGGCATAAGAGGTTTATAATTTTAGATCCTGTTTTTTTTCAAATATAAATAATGTTCGACAATATATTTTCATATATATACATAGCAATGAGTGTTAACTTTATAAACAAGTATATTAAATTTAATTATATTAAATATATAAAGAAAAATCAAGTTATGGCAACGTCTGAAAATCACACTGTGCATCTCTAGAACTGGTTAATTAAGCTGAAGTGACATAGAAGCAGTCACAACATTAGAAAGCATGAAGCTGTAGGGTCAGGTAAGGTGTTGGGACACATTGTTATAGAGGACTCACAGTGTGTTGGCTTAGGTGTCAGGATACTTAGCCTATTATGGTTTGAATACAAAATGTTTATGACTCATGTGTTAAAGCCTAGTTCCTCACATCATGGTCCTGTTTTGGGAGGTTCTGGAAATTTTAGGAGTTAGAGTCTAGTTAGACCGAGTTGGTAACTGGATGTGAATCTTTGGGGTTTTCTTGTTTGCATTTCCTTTCTGTGTGTCACTCTGATTTCTGTTGTCTATGACATAAATTTCTCTGTGCCATTTGTTCCCATCACCGTGATGTTCAGCCCAAATGTGGAAGGCTAATTGGCAGGAGAATGAATTCTATGAACCAGGAACAAAATAAAACTTCCTCATCTGAGTTGTCTTCTCAGACATTACGGTCAGAGTGATAGGACAGTAACTAATATGTGGTTGTTTCCTGAGAGACTTGAAGTCTTTTAGGGAAGATTTACTGAAGCAAAGAGCACTGAAAATGTGTAGAGCAATTGTCACAAAGAGCTGGGTGAAGGTCCCTTTTCCATATTCAAGTGAAAATCATGAGTAGGTAAGGAATGGCTTCCTCAGTGTTGACAGGCCTCCACTCTTGAGTACCAGAAGATTATGGGTCAGAATTCCTAACTTCATGGGCTTATAACTCTAGGCCCTCAGAACCAGAGACTTATAGTTCAAAGGTTTCAAGCCAAGACTTCTACCTCTAGATGCTTAGGTCAAAATAAACGCTCGGCCTTCAAATCCAGCACATCTCCTGTACCTATCAGCAGCCAGTGCTGCAGTCTGTTATGGTTTGATTAAGAATGGCCCCATAGACTCATAGTTGAATGCTTATGAGTGGCATTAGGAGGTGTGGCCTTGTTGGAGGAAGTGTGTCACTGGGGATAGGTGTTGCGGTTTCAAATGCTCAAGCCAGGCCCACTCTTCCTTTCTTCCTACTGATCTCTCAGCTACCTTTCCAGTACCATGTCAGCCCGCATGCTGCCATGCTTTCCACCAGAAGGGTAGTGGGCTATATCTCTGAACCATAAACCAGCCCCAGTTAAATGTTTCCCTTTATAAGAATTGCTATGGTCATGGCGTCTCTTCACTGCAATAAAACCCTTAGACATGATTTAAATGTACAATACCCCCCCCCACACACACAGACTCATATATTTGAACACTTGGTCCTGAGAGGGCAGACTATCTTGGGAGGTTGTAGAAATTTCAAGAAGTGAGATCCAGCTAATGGAAGTAGGTCTCCAAGGGAAAGGCGGGAGGTATAGCCTGGCTCTCCTGCTTGAATATGCAGTTCTATGGAGTTACAAGCAAGCCAGCTGTGTATTCCTTCCGCCACAGCAGTGACTTGCCATGGACTCCATTCTGTGCTTCCTTCCATGATGGGTTGTACACTCCCAACCGTGAGTCAAAATCCATCCCCCTTCCCTTAACTGGGTCTGTCAGACATTTTGTCAGAGTGATGAGAAAATTGACACATAAAATCAGGACTGAATAGTGGGGTCTTCGCTCTGAGAAACATGACCATGTGGTTCGTAGACCCTTGGGAATGGGTTTCAGGAGATTAGTTTTAAACTGTGGGATAGAGTGGACTGCTGTAAGCAAAGCTTAATTTTCTATTCTGGTAGAAATGCTGATGACCAGAATTTCCACAGAAATGAAGACAGTGAAGACCTAGCTCGTGAGGTTTGAGACCCTTCTCAGGGAATAGTGACTTTCCTGAGAATAGGGCCAAAGGTTCTTATTATTACAGTCTAGGAAAAAAAAACCCAAAAAACAACCCCCCCCAAAAAAACAAACCAAAACATTCTGGCTACATTCTGCCTGTTTCATGAAAATTTTAGTGAGACTGAATTCAAAACTAATTTGCTTACTTGTTTTGGAGGAAGTTTCAAGAAAGCATGGCATTCAGGCTGTGGGATGGTCACTTGTATTGCCTTTAGTGGGATTTATAATGAGAACTCTGAGCAGATATTGGAATAGAAAGAAGTGAAGATGAGCAGTTTGGTAGGGAAAGGAGTGTGAACAAATTAAAATGCCGAAGAAGTAGCTGTGGGCAAAGTGGCTTCCGACAAAGCAGTGATAGTGGATAAAGGTGTTAGTGTGATCGACAGGAAATGTTGTGCTGTGTACTAGAATCACAAGCAGTATTCACAGGGAAGTGTCACATCCACAGAAAGCTCTAGGATGGAACACATTTGAAAAAGAAATTCAATGAAAAGGAGAGTGTAGTGATATTGTGTTCCCCAAAATATTGTGCACCCTAATAAACTTATCTGGGGTCAGAGAACAGAACAGCCACTAGATACAGAGGCCAGAAAATGGTGGCACACACTCCTTTAATCCTAGCATTCCAGAGGCAGAGATCCATCTGGATCTCTGTGAGTTCAAAACCACACTGGAAACAGCCAGGCATGGTGACACACTCCTTTAATCCCAGGAAGTGATGGCAGGAAGCAGAAAGGTATTTAAGGCGTGAGGACCAGGAACTAGGGCTGGTTAAGCTTTTAGGCTTTGGAGCAGCACAGTTCTGCTGAGAGGCATCCAGTCTGAGGAAACAGAATCAGCTGAGGAATTGGCAAGGTGAGGTGGCTGTGGCTTGTTCTGTTTCTCTGATCTTCCAGCGTTCACCCCAATACCTGGCTCCTGGGTTTGTTTTTATTAGTAAAACAGTAAGACCTTTTAAGATTCATGCTACAGGAGAGTGCCTAAAAATTGTACTTGAAAAAGAGGGTCAGAGCAGTGGAGCCCCGTCACAAGGTTATCCAGGGAAATGTCTCCCTAGTTAGTTGTCCTAGACCTTGGAGGCCTCTGCATCGGTGCTGAAAAGTGGTCATGCTCTGTCTTGAGCTGGTAACAGAACTTGGCATCATTGTCCATATATTGTTGGGTTTGTAAGATGCAAGAGCTGTGGAGTCAGTGAAGCTTGCACCAAGGTTCTAGGAAGTCACCAAGGTCAGGCAATATGTGGTAGAGTCTGGTTTCCTGGAGGGAGATCTTGATCGGCCAATGTTTGAAGCTGTGAAGGTAAATCCTAAGTTGCAATAGAGACCCCAGGATATTGGAGATGCCAGGAATGTGTGATGACTGCTTTGAGAATGTAGAGATACCGAGAGGGGTCTGCCCAGAAGAGAGACCATGTGTGCTGGAGGCAGCAGAGCTGTGGGGGCATGGTTCTCCAAGCTCAAATGATGTCCCTATAATCCCTATGCATTTGACATGGAGCTAGAGGGCTGTTGTTTTTTTTCTGATAGGTTTGGTCTTTCTTTGATATGATGTTTCCTGCTGTGTCCCCATTCATCTCTTTTGGAATTAGGATGTTTATTCTGTGCCATTGTATGTTGGAAGTATGTAACCAGGTTAAGAGTCCCCCCCACCCCCCCCCACACACAGTCAGGTCTTCAGTCTCATCTTGGGAAGTTTTGGCTCTGTGTAGCCTCCTGCCCTATGTAGCCCTAGCTCTCTTCCACCTCTCACCTTAATATTTTCACAGTTTTTTGTAGAGTGCATAGTCATTTTCCCAGCCACCCTCTAGAACACTTCAGCTGCTTCCTATCTGCTGAACTCGTTGAGGGTGTTGCAGCTCTGGATCTTACAAGCTTGGGAGTTGCATTCTAGATGGTTAGTAGTTGTTGTTTAGCACTTTGGTCTGGAAGCCCCAGACTTCATCTACTTTGTGTTTCCAGCTTAGCCTGATCCATCCGTGATAAAGACCAGTAGGCAATAAAGGCCCATTTAGAAGAAGGAGAAGCCCTAGTATTGTGGCATAAAAGATCACAGTGCACCAGAGTGAAGTTCATCTTTATCCTGAAGAGAGAATATCATGCTTTCATTTAACTTGTAATTCTTCCCATAACAGCTTGGTATGCACACAAGCTCTAGTTTCATACATCATGATGCTCATGTCTGCATCAGTTCAGGATTTACACGTGTCAATCACTGTCCTCAAGTAGATCTCGCTTCCCTTCTGTCAATTGTAAGGTGAGTTACTAGATTTCTCCTTGTTCTCCCCTACTTTATTGGGGACTATTATCACTATAGTAGCTATGTGCTGGGGATGCTGTGAATGTGTTGCTCTGGTTGATTGATAAATAAAATGCTGATTGGCCAGTAGCCAGGCAGGAAGTATAGTGTAGACAGGATAAGGAGAGAGGAGAATTCTGGGAGGTGGAAGGCTGAGTCAGGAGATGCTGCCAGCCACTGCCACCATGAGAAGCAAGATGTAAGGCAACAGTAAGCCACGAGCCATGTGGCAACTTATAGATTAATAGAAATGGGTTAATTTAAGATATAAAACTAGATAGCAAGAAGCCTGAGCCATTAGGCCAAACAGTTTAAATAATATAAGCGTCTGTGTGTTTATTTGGGTCTGAGTGGCTGTGGGTCTGAGTGGGACTGGAGAAAACTCCAACTACAGCTATGGGCTGGGGTTTGGAGTGATTTCTGGAGGTATCAATTATGGGTTACTGAATATTGGTGTGGTAGAAATGATATCTGTTGAGGCTGAAGTCAAGAGTGGATATGGACAAACCAGGTCTTACTGAGGCATGTTTGCAGCTAGATTTTTCTTAATGATTACTGAGCATTCAGTGTAGTCAGCCCGCCAGAGTGATAGTCTGTCTAGCTATTAAGCAAAAGTAACTCTGTGCTCAAGCTAATGGAACTCAATGAACGGTCTGAAAGCTGTCTATCAAATAGCTGAGCAACCTGGGCATGGCAGCTTCCATAGTTTAAAGAAGGACAATATCACAGAGTATTTATAAAAGGACCTGTTGTAGAATTAAGATCTCCATTGGTACTTCACTAGATGCCATTTCAGAAAGCTGGGTCCTTCTTATTGGTGTCACAGTAAGTTTCATATATAGGTATCCCTCAGGAGACCCATAACCCTTTCCTGGGAAGGCAGTGAAGAAAGAATGGTAAGGTTCTGGAAAAGGAGTCACATGGACATGAAACAGCCCCCAGGCTATGTGATATCAGTTTACTTAAGGTCAAAGGGTCATTTTAAAGCCACCTAGAGTGCACTTGGAAAGCTTCCAGTCACATTTATTCCATTGCTTAATCTGATTGTTATGTCTGGATGGTTAACCTTCATGGTCAGTTTGGCTGGATTTAGAATTACCTAGGAGATTAAGGCATGCCTCTGGCTGTGCTCATGGGCATGTTTTCATAGACTGACAGAAGGAGAAGGACCACCCAAATGTGGTGACACCAGCCCATGGGCTGGGAGCTTGGACACTGTAGATGGGGGAGGGAGAAATCAGAAAGACCAGCTCTACCCCTGTTTTCTGGCTGCTATGTGATGAACTGAGTCTCTGGCATGCCTTCAGCACTACAATGGACTGAACCCTTTGAAGCTGAGAGCCAAAAACAGTCCTTCCTCCTTTTAAGCTGTTTGTGAGGAAGCTCATCACAGCAACACAAAAATAACCAATACAGTGTCATAGCAGTGAACTGCAGCCTTGCAACAGCTGAGCACTTGGCTTCCAACCCATTAAGTGGGTCATGGAAAACCCCCAAGGAGTGCTTGCACGTTATCTGGGTTTATCTAACATCTTCATTCTAGGAAGGCCCTCGCTTTATAGACATTTTCATGCTTTCTCATGTCAAATATCACTGAGGGGTTAGGTTTGGTGTGCAGTGACATTCTCCAGGCAAGCTTTCCAAAGCAAAAGCTGAGAGTAATGGATGTGGCATTGCTTCCAGGAAATCACATCCAAGACACCCAGCCCTCAGCCCTCAGGGGACTCAGCAGTTGCACTGGATCAGACCTGCAAGTTTCCTGTGCCTAAATCCCTGAAGATTTCAACCATATACTGTCGGGGACATGGGTTCCTCTAGCTGGGAAAATTCAAAGAGAAGAAAGAGGTAGTGAGAGGGGGAATTGGGGGGCACACTACTGAAAAGAAAGAGAGGCAACATCTCTATTGCTGATGAATAACAATTGAAGAAATTAAACAGTCAATCCCTTCCTAAAGAGACATTATTGAGTAGTTAGAAATTCTTGATGCTAAATCTGAATTCAATACTGACTGTGCAATCTTGAATAATTAAACTGAATGTTACTCCAGTTATCTGTAAACATTGGCAGGATAAGAATACCTAATCCACAGATGTGTCAAGAAGGTTAAGTGACTTTGAGCATGTAAAAATAACAAGAGTTTCTACTTGGGGCTGGGGAGATAGCTTAGCAGTTAAGAGCATTTATTATTCTTGCAGTGGACCATGGTTCAATCCCCAGCACACAAATGGTGGCTCACAACTGTCCATAATTCTGTTCCAGGCAATCCAACACCCTCTTCTGACCCCCAAAGGTAGCTGGGATGATACAGTGCATAGACATACATGTGAGCAAAACACTTACACACATAAACGAATTAAGCAAATCTTTAAAAAAAAATTTAAAAAATTTCCTCTTGATAAATTTGGGATAATCATATCAAGAGCTCATATAATTTATTATAGTAAATTTTTGACATGAAAAGAAACAAGAAAGAGAGTGCGTGGAGTCATGTCAATTTGAAATTTGTTCAGATTACTTGAAAACACTAACATGAATCAGTTTTTTGAATGCCATATCCATTTGCCACTGACTGTTTTATTTATTTTTAATTTTTTTGTATTATTGATTGATTGATTGATTGATGTTTTCAAGACAGAAAATTTCCACCTAGTCTAGTCTAGCCTTGGACTTGTGTTCTAGATGGTTCAACCTCCCAAGTACAGGGATTATAGAGGTGCACCTCCATGCTTGAGTCATTGAAAGCAATAACAATGTGTACTGGATTTCTCAGAGGCCCAAAGTCAGAAGTAAAGATATGGACATGGTTATACTTACTCCAGAGATGCTGGGGTAGACTCTGTTTATTTATTTATTTATTTATTTATTTATTTATTTATTTATTTATTTATTTATTTATTCATTCATTCATTCATTCATTCATTTATTTATTTATTTATTTATTTATTTATTTATTTATTTATTTATTTATTTATTTATTGCTTAGGCCAGCTCCTTAGATCAGTGGGTCCAGATGTTACATGGCTTGCAGCCTTATCACTAAAGTCTTTACATGTTCATTCTTCCTCCTCATCTCTGTATTTTTTATCTCTTTTATCCTTGGGTTTGGGGCTAAATTGGAAAATATATGTGTTCTTCACCCCAAGATGCTTAATTTAATTACATCTTTAAAAACTCTTATCCAAAAAGACAATGTACACAGGTTCCAGAGGTTAAGACATGAATAGGTTTTCTGTTTTTTATTTATTTTTTTTAATTTTTTTGTGATAACTATACTTGTTTGTCAACCTGATACACACACTAAGGAAGAGAGAAGCTCAATTAAAGAAGAGTGTTAATAAGATTGACCTGGAGACATGTTTGTGCAGGATTTTCTTGATTGCTAAATGATGTAGGAGGGCCCAGCCCACTGGGGGCCAGTACCATCTTTAGATAAGTATGTAAGAAATATGAGTCTGCAAGCAAGCCAGTAAGTAACATTCCTCCATGGCCTCTGCTTCAGTTCCTGCCTCCAAGTTTCTGCCTTAGGATGTCCTGTCTTCTTTCAACGATGAAGTATAATCTGTCAGAGAAAATATGCCCCCTTCCCCTGCCAAGTTGCTTTTGGTCATGGTGTTTATTATGGCAAAAAAAAAAAACTAAAAAAGAAACTAAAACACTTTTATATGAGGTTTTACCTTTCAACCAACTTTAGTCATTCACCTACTATGCTTGTATTTGAGTGTATGCACAGTGATATGCAGCATAATATCTTGTTCCACAACAGATTGTATTCACACTGACCCTATAAAATTACATGGGAACCAAAGATTCCTCTTGGTTAATGAACAGAGAAGATGCTGTAATGTCACAGTGTAGCACATTCCTTGTATGTTTCTGATGCCATAAATCAATTGCATTGCTGGCTGTATAGCAGTAGAGTGTAACCAAGAAGAAGCCATTACCTGTATTTTGGGGTTCTCTGACACCTCTTTGGCCAACAGCTGATAGGGAGGTTGTGGGCAGATTTTTCTTTCCAGCCCTCCAGTTCCCAAATAACCAACACTGAGACTTAATATTAATTATAAATGCTCAGCTGATAGCTGAGGCTTATTACTAACTAGCTGTTACGTTTTAAATGAACCCATTTCTATTCCTTTACTTGCTGCCGTGTGGCACATGGCTTGTTTCCTCCTTTTGTACAAGTCCTACTTCCTCTGCATCTGGCTGGTGACTCCTGAGACTCTTGTGACTCTGCCTTTCTCCCTCCCAGCATGCTTTCTGCCCAGAAAATCTCGCCAAGCTATCAGCCAATCAGTTTTTTATTAACAATGAGAGCAACACATTTTCATAGTGTACAGAAGGATTATTCCACAGTAGGAGGTGTCTTGCATCTGCCACTGGGGTTCTTGTTAAAAACCCTATGACTTCTAGGAACAGCATCATTCATCCATGAAGGAAACCTCTGTTTAAATCTCTTTTTCTATTTTTGTTTTGAACTTAATTTTTGAATTATTTAGTGTACAGGGTAGGAAGTTGCTGCTTTTTCATACATTTTTAGTTTTTGTTAAGCCCTACCCCCATTCCCTATTTTCCCCATCTTCCTGTCCCATTTCCGCTTGTTTCTTAATTCTTTCTATTCCCTCCATACTTCATTAATCCATTTTGTTTTACTTTCTGTTTCTCTTAGTGCCCTCCCATTATGGCTTCTTTGATGCTTCTGGCCTCTCTAGATCCTCACTCAAATTTAAAAACATGAATCTAAGACTTCGAAGCTAGGAACCACATGTGAGAGACAAACAAGGTGTTTGGCTTCCTGAAACCATGCTACTTTACTCATTTGAACATTTTTGGGGGTCTTTTCCCCTTTTCTTGCATATTTCATAGTTATACTTTTATGGCTGAACAGAATCTGATTGTGATTGATTACCAGGCTTTCATTGTCCATTCATCAACTGATGGACATCTCAGCTGATTTTCTTATTAGTGGAAGAGAACTGTAATGAATTATGTTCATATCCATAGACTAGGATTTGAGGATGGGTGGAATGGGAGCTGTGAGAAGACATCAGTCAGAGATTAGACCAAGATTTGGGTTTTGAGCAACTGTAACTAGTATTTACTAATTAACAAATATTATAGGAAGGGGAAAATTTGATTTTGTGATCTTGGTTTTGAGTTTGAGATGCTACTGTTTAACACATAACCCAGACTGTGTGTTCAGAGGAGGAAGTGGAAAACTGTTGGAGAAGAGTTTTGTTGTCAGCATTTAGATGGCTTTTTAAGGGATGAGGCTCATCCACATTGCTTAGGTACCAGATTAAAAAAACAAACAAATGAGTGAGAGAGCTGAGGATAGAGCCATGTGAGGTACACATGACAGGCATGGCATTGAGTGTTACGGTTAGGATGGAAAACGTGCCCCACAGGCTCATGCATTCAAACAGCTGGTGACATTGTTCGGAGAGGTAAAGAGATGTTTAAGATATGAGGTGACCTGGCTGGCAGAAATCGGGTACTAGTGTCGGGCCTTTGGCAGTTACAGTCCAGCCCTGCTGCTGGTCCTGCTCTCTGATTGCTGGTTGGCCAGTGTGAAAACAGCTGCTCCACCTCACATTCCTGCTGTCATGGCGGGATCATCCCTCAGCCTCCCCCACTGCCTCGCCCTTCCAGCCATCAGGAACCGTGTGCTCTGGAGGCAAGAACTCAAATATACCTCTCCCTTAGCTAGTTCTGTCAGGTCTTCCATTACAGGGATGAGGAAAGTAACTCACAAGCAGGAAAATAGAAAATGTAGGCAACAGTGCCTCAAGGAAAGTCATTAGGAATTGCACAAGGATTTCACATTGATTCTTTTAAATGCTTCATTGTTTTTGACAGCAGAGTGTCTCTTATAAACATGTTCTCAAACATGCAAAGTTCATGGGTGCAGACTGGATCTAGACTGTTCTCCTTCTTATTAAACTCAAAAAGATAGATTTCATTTTTGCTTACATTATGAACACATGCCTTTTCCCTCTGCCCATAATATCCTGAAATGTCACCTCATCTATACATTTTGCATCTGAAAAAAACTTTCAACTTGAGGCGATCTAAAAAAACTTCATTAGTTGCAGACCTAATTCTGGACTTCATTAAAGCAAAGCTACGCTTTGAAAGTCTGATCAGATAGTGTTTGGGGAATGGGTAACTTGTGTTTGGTTTATTACATATTGTCTCACACAACTGCTATTCTAAAATATTATTGGCTAGGTAATCAATGAAGTGTTGTTGAGTCAAATAGAATTCACATTCCTGCTTGGTACAGTCACCATAGCACAGTTGAAAAAGAAACTGATAAAGCATCTTACTTCCCCCAATGGAGAGAGTGGTTTCAGTAGCACAGGTTCTAATATTCAGATGGAAAGAGTCAAAACCCAGCAATCCGAACCCTTTCATTTTAGAGCTAAGTAGACTTTCACTTTGAAGAAGCTAAGTCCTAGGGAAGCTTTGATGGCTTAGGGAAGTGGTTCTCAACCTGTGGGTCATAATCCCTCCCACAAAGGTCGCATATCAGATATCCTGCATATCAGATATTTACATTACAACTCATAACAGTAGAAAATTACAGTTATGAAGTAGCAATGAAATAATTTTGTGATTGGGGGTCACCACAACATGAGGAAGTGTATTAAAGGGTTGCAGCATTAGGGAGATTCAGAACTGCTGGCTTAGAGCAATACAGTTGAATGCAGGATCCCCAGAACAGCATGGCAAGCTTCTGATCCCTCAGTTCTGGGCTCCATTCCTCAAGAGAGTTGAGACTAAACAAGATAGGCTGCTGCTCCTAACTGGTTCCCTCAAATAATTGCTATCACCTACAATTGGAGGAGAATGGAAAAAGAGAACTTAAAGAAAGTAACTTTCCTGAGAATTTAGTCTAAAAAGATTTCAATGTGCACCATAGCCAAAGCACAGGGAGCGAGCTTGGTCATCCCTACTTCAGGGATTTCATCCACTTCCCTGTTCCTCTCCTCTCAGATGGAAACAGCACATGTGTGTTCTTGAATATTAGGTGTAATGACACACATAAAGCATTCAAATAGTGCTTGGCACACAGCAGGGGCTTAGTTAATTATACACGCGTGTCTCTCTCTCTCTCTCTCTCTCACACACACACACACACACACACGCACACGCACACGCACACGCACACGCACACACACACACACACGCACACACACACACACACACCCCAGTTCTCTTGCAAATCGTCTCACTGCTCTTTGAAAAGGAACTGTGTATCATTGCTACTCGTGAGAGGATGCTCAGTGATTTCCCAGGCATGGCCACTTTCAGCCCTGGACAGAATTTGCTAAATCCCCAGCGGTCAATGTCACCTTAATCCTCCTTGGCTTCCAGTTCCTTAGACCCTGATGACTCTAAGCCCCAAGGGTGGGTTCTGTAAAATTCTAACAATATCTAAAGTAGCCTTCAGACACAGATGTTTCAGAAATTAAGCCATTATGCACACTTAGAATACATAAAAATGCAGCCAGGATTTGTTCAAAGTAGAATTTTACAGGTTAACATCACTATAAGAAACACATCTTATACCCAAGTATGGAAACATGTAAATACATACCAAAAAAAGTGTTTGGGACATTTATTTCTAAATGCTTAGTGAGAAGGCATAGATTCCACCATAGTTTACTGGTAAAATAATGAAGAGAATTTGCTTGAAGAAATTGCCATTTTCTTCTCCAGGTTTTAAAGACAACTCCTGGAGGGATCAAATTTCTGCTCCTCTGCAAATTCTGCTTCATTTCAGCCATATATTTTCCCTCAAGCTTTCTGATTTCTTGTGGAATTAGATGTTCCTTCAGTGTGGTTGATATCTACATCACCATGATGAAGGCATCTTCTATGTATGTCTCATGTTTTGTTTTGGTTTTCAGATATATGACCATTCTATCACCTTCCCCTGAGAAAGATCCTGGATCTTATGAGAAAGACCACTGGATGTTGGGGAAATGCTCAATGCTTCTTTCTCAGTTCCTCATGTCAGGTTGGAGCCATTTGGTCAACACAATGATGACATCATAGACAGCAGCATTGTCCAATGACCCCATCTTTCTGTATCTTCTGCCCTCATCTCCAGAAACTTTTCTTTTCTCATATGCTTCTTTTGTAACATGTTTTCTTATTATCATTTTATTACTTCCTACTGTTCCCGTTCAAAAGAAGCCGTTTTGGCTTCTTGGTTTGCAGGCAACTTAAGTGTTGTTTCTTTTAAAATACTGGTGATTCAATTTAAGAGCTTAATTCTGGTTCTGGTTCAGTTCTGGTAATTAGTGAGGTCTCTGTTTGCACTTCTGGGCAGCCAGCTCTATGTGGCTATACTGCCAGGCCCCTCCCTACCCTGCCCACCTGAACTTCTAGATTCCAGTGGTAGCTGTCATTTCAACATTCTTCTTTGTGTTTCCTGGTAGATACACATATATTTTCCTCATTAGCTATGTTTTTTAATAATTAACTTGGTATTCTTAGAACCAAGTGCATTATTAATACTACCATCACTTTGAATTGTTTGTGTGTCATATTCTTTCCTATATGTATAAAAACAGTGAGCAATGAAGTTTGGAATATATATGTAAACAGAGAATGTGGGCTGGACTTTGGGTCTTGAAATATCAGAAAAGTCACTGAATAGCTCTGAAGCTCGGTTTTTCACTATAAAATGGGACTACAAGTTTTTGCTATTAGAGTGATAATAATTATGAGTGCCAACTAAAACTTACTAGTGAAACTGAGAACAACTTTTACCTAGTTATCTCCATGCCCTCCTTATGTTACTCGTCCTCCCAATGTCTTGTGCAAACACACCTTTAATCTCAGTGCTAGCCTACTCATCCCTCTGTTATGGAAGGAAAGGAAAGCATATACCACTATATACCACAAGACATTCAATATCTGAAGTCTAAAGAATATGACCTAACACGTTATATTAAATGACATCTTCCTAAGGTAATTAGCTTAAAGTATGCATTGCACAGTGGGAAGGATAATGGATTGTGTTATTTAAAAACTGTTGCATGGAATTTTGTATATTAAACACTCTGGCCGAACATAGACAGTGCGAAACTCTTCTGTCATTGATCCACCACTGAGACAGGAAATCATCTTTGTTAATTAGTGGAAAGGAGGTGCCAGGAGCCACCCTGCTTGTTTCCATTCAGCTCTTTGTGGTACTTTCTTCACTATTCCATCTTCTTGGGAACTGTAGACTTTAGCTCTCCAGTCAATGGTACGTTGTTATGAAGTTTACCTTCTATTAGTTTCTTAGAGCTAGAAATGGAATATTAACCATTTTAAGATCACTACCCTTATGAAAATACTAATTCAACCAAACAAAGGAAACATGATTAAAATGGTAAAATGCAGGATATACTCTGGTGTAATTTTTACATATTTGAATTTTGCTTCTCATGCTTTTTTCATTATATTTTTATATGTAATCATTTCACTATTTAAATTTTAATTGATTTATAAATCAAGCAACTTGGACTTACCAAAATATTCACATGAAAGTTTGAGGAATATTTTTTTCTCCCTCACATCTAACATTGGACACATCAAATTTCTACACCACTTTTTACTGAAACATATTCCAAAAGGAGTCCTGCAATTCATGGCAGGTGAAGCTGGCTGCTCACTGAGTTATTCTCAAGGTCGGTAGAGATGTGAGTGAAGTGTCTCTGCACCTGGTTCTGCTTTGGGGATTGTCTCCCATTGTCTTGGCCTCCTTCACTTCGGCTTTGACAAATGGATCCTTCTTTCCTCTCTGCCTCTGATCTCACCCCCTGATTTATCAAAAACATGGACTAGAGAAGTTTAATTTCAGACGTCTTTTCAAGTAGTGAAGCTAGTGAAGCATTTCTACCATGTTTATTTGAATTTAAAATCTTATCAATGAATGTTGAAGAAAACATCCTGGTAGCTTAACATCTATTCTTAACATGTGGAGGAAGCACATTTTAAAAATAGAAAATCCCTCTAGTATTGAATGATTAGGATGAGTTGTGATGAACAGGACCACAGTGAACATGAAGAATTGCTTTGAGAATTATTTGAGAAATCTCTCTCTGTGTGTGTGTGTGTGTGTGTGTACCTCTCTTTCTCCATTATTTTCCCCCTTGAGGCTGATTCTCACTCTGTAGCCCAGACTAGCCTCCTGTTGTAGTACAGGTTGACCACAAACTCACAATTCTCCTGACTCAGCTTTCCCTAACACACCCATT
>CABHPH010127634.1:0-15665 GCA_902168325.1 Peromyscus nudipes
GCAGAGATTCGTCTGTATCTCTGTGAGTTCAAAGCCACACTGGAAACAGCCAGGCATGGTGACACACACCTTTAATCCCAGGAAGTGATGGCAGGAAGCAGAAAGGTATATAAGGCGTGAGGACCAGGAACTAGAGCCTGGTTAAGCTTTTAGGCTTCTAGCAGCAGTTCAACTGGCATCCATTTGGATGAAGACACAGAGGCTTCCAGTTTGAGGAAACAGGATTGGCTGAGAAGTTGACGAGGTGAGGTTAGATGTGGTCTGTTCTGTTTCTCTGATCTTCTAGCTTTAACCCCAATACCTGGCTCCAGGTTTGATTTTATTAATAAGACCTTTTAAGATTTGTGCTACAACCTGGGCTCTGAAGTCAACTGCATCTGTGACTTTGGCCCAGGATTGTCACCGAGCCATGCTTTCCCCATCTGAAAAGTGCAAAAATCGGATTCAGAATGGATGTGGTTGAAACAGGATAATGTATGTGGAAACCCCTTTCAACCTGTAAAGCACTTGCAGAAGTGGTTACAGCCATGGAAGCAAACTGAGTTTTGTTAGACCCCCTGGCCCTCCTAAGGAGTTTGTGTGTGTGTGTGTGTGTGTGTGTGTGTGTGTGTGTGTGTGTGTGTGTGTGTATTGCTGCATCTACGTGTGTACGTATGTGGAAGCTCACGGAGGCCAGAAGTTGACGTCTGATATCTTTGTCCTACTCTTGACTTTAAGTTTTGAGACAGGGTTTTCAACTAAACTTGGAGCTTGCTAATTCGCTAGACTGGCTGATCAGCAAGCTCTAAGCCTGCTCTGTCTGCTTCTCCACCACTGAGACTACAGGTGCACATATGGCTTTTTCTGTGGGTGCCGAGAATCTAAACTCAGGTCCCCGGGTTTGTGCCCCAAGCATCTATGAACTGAGTCATCTCCCAACCCCAGGAAATTTCACAGTAGATCAATTCTTGCCCTCTCCCCAAAAACATTGTACCAGGACTCAAAGCCCATTAGTACATTGTAAAATTATGATTGATAAGGTGCGGTCAGTCTCAATCTCACTAAGAGTACACTGAAGGACCATAGAAAGGCTGGGAAGAGCCTGACTCCTGCAAGTTGCCTGCAGTATTATGTGGGTGCCTCCTAGCATCTCTTTCCTACTGTGGCTACAAAAAGGACAGTTAATAAATTGCACTAATGTCGATGAGAGTGTTCACCAGGGATGTTCGGAAAGAGTAATCTTCACATTTAGAAGTATTTTCTCATTATGGATAATGGGATGATGAGATGAAAAATTATCTTGGCTAGTTATGATCCTAAGGAGCCTTCAGCCTGAATCATCTATGGAGAATCAGACATAACGGCAGCAAAGAAGGAACTCATTTGCTACAAGGTCCATGTAGTTACTTAATCACTTTTCCTGTCATATAAATACGTGGTCCCATGCAAAGCGGCAGGAAGTTACCAATGGCATAAACTGCAGATGTGTGGAGGCGGCCTAGCAAATGCTATGAAGGGAGAGCTTTGTTCCAGACAGCTCTGTGACAGAGCCAGTGCTCCTTATGGTGAAAGCTTTGCAGAATAGAGGGACTGGAATCCTTTACTTTGTCCTTAGACTATTTCCCATTATGAAACAGGGATGTATGAAGTTGGCAAGTCGAAGTTGGATCCTGTTTGGGCTTGAAAGAGATCATCAGAGTGAAAAAATTACTTCTAGAGAATACTGGAATATGAAGTTATTATTACTTTACTTTAAAAATTTAGATAATTTAGGCCGAAGAATAAAATGAACCTGATTAGCTACATAAGAGAGACCTATCTAATAGAAAAAGTCATTATGGAGATAAGACAAGGACAAAAATGTCCCATCTGGCTTCTGATCTCAGCTGGAGAAAGTTAGCCAAGACCATAGGTGTCGACCCTTGTCACATCACAGATGCCAGGGGCTGTAGGAAGGCAGGGCGAGGGTGAGCAGGAAAGGACTCAGGGCCTGTAATGTTCTGACAAGCTAGGCAAGGATAGGACTAGAAATGTCTGGTTGTAAAAGAAGGAGCAGGGCCAGCGAGGTGACTCGGTACTTGGCACCAAAGCCCGACCTCTGGAGTTTGATCCCCAGATTCCACATGATGGAGGGAGAGAACCGGCTACCTTGGATCGTCCTCTGAACCTCCACATATGTGCTGTGGCATTTGTGTGCTCACATGCATGCACACATATGCACGTGCGTGTACACACACACACACACACACACACACACACACACACATTGAATACACCAACAAAAAAAATACTAAAAGGCTGACTAGTCTTATATTCTGGCCCTTCTTGGACCTCTGGGTGTTTTCAACAGTGACTCAAACTGGGATTGTCCTAGTTTCTTTTCCTTGATAAAATGATTGACAAAATCAACTGGAGAAAAAGGGTCTAATTTGGCTCACAGTTTCAGGCTGCGGTCCATTGTGGCAGGGGTAATGGCAATAGGATCTGGGGGCAGCTGATGCTCCATTCACTTTCTCCTTTTTATCCAGTCCAAGCTGCAAGCCAAGGAAACGCTGCTGCTCAGATTCAGTGTGTGTCTTGCTGCCTCAGTCACCTCAGTGTAGACGAACCCTCATAGACATATCCCGAGACTTACATCTGATATGAATCTAGAGTCTGTCAAGTTCACGGTATTCACCATTACAGGGATCTTGCCCCAAGATGAGCACATGCATAGTCTTGACACAGAAGACTCCAGTAGTCAGAATCACGTAGCTAAGCAATCAAATCAAGTTTGGTTAGATCCACCGCTGACATTCCTCGGGGAGTTTCACACTGATCAAGTCTTGCCCTCTTTTCAAAAACTATGCGTGTAAACTCAGAGTCCATTAAAGTATTATCTGCTAAGGGATGGTCAGCCTCTTTAGTAAGAGCATCCTGCAGGGTGTGGGGCAGTGAGGAAAGCTTCTGCTCTTGATATCACTAAACTTGATGAAGTAAATATTCCCCTTGGTAAGAGAGCTGTAGTCACCACCATGCCCTGGCTCAGAGCTGCTCCCAACAAGAACTGAGACAGAAAAGGTACCTGTGGGGACAGTACTGTCCAGCAGAAATAGTGCAAACCACAGAATCAGTTTCAGATATTTTAGAGTACATGAACAAAGTGAAAAAGAGTCAATGAATCAACTAATTTTACTGTGTTTTGTTTCACTCAAATTAAAATCATCAACGGAATATTTTACATTCTTATAACGCCTATTCTTGGAAATCTGATGTAAATTTTATCTCTTTTACTTTCTTCCTTTTCTTGCATATCTCAATTTGTACTATTTACATTTCAAGCTTTGTAGTTACATGTAGCTGGTGGTGACTGTTTTTGAAAACACATAATCCCCACCCCCATGATACTGCTTGAGTTTAGTTTATTTTGAAAGGATGTGTTCTCAGAGTGTCTGCAGTAGGAGAAGGAAACATTTATTTATTATCAAATGACATGTAAAATCAAGTCATTATTATCTTAAGAGTTTAAATATTTACTTGGAGAATTTGGATAAATGGTTTTCTCAGTTTTGAAGAAGAAAGAAACCACAGAGGAAAAAATAGATTTAGCAGTATAAAATAAAACATTCCTTATGGTGAAATGTTAGAATTATCATTAAAAGGGACACTGCAGAAATTGGGGAAGATATTTGCCTCTTCACAGATTTTAATGAATATCTACTCAATATTAAAAAACTCATTCAAACACAGAAATAAAATTCATACCTTATTTGATTATGAGATATTTAACAGGGAAAGCAAATAATGAAGGGAATGTTCCATCTGTCTGTCTACTTGCTAAATGAATTCAAACCAAACCATTGTTAAATCAAGGTAACACTTTATAGTTATTAATGAAGCCATCACGATAATACTGATAAAATTAGAGTACAAAGAACACAGAGACAAAGACCTTTAGAAATGCAGCAGGACACAATAGCACTGGAGGCTTAAATGGTTCCTATTTTCTCACTGTAGTCCCATTCCTCACATAGCAAGGACACAGTCCATTAAAAGAGAAGGCAAATGTTTGAAAGTATTCATTTCCACTTGTCACTAATAGTGAAAAATTGAGAAGTAATTAGGCAGATGATACCAGATCACCTTAATGTACTGTGATGAAGCCACCAGAGTGGTAATTAGGAAGATTAGATGGGAAAATGTTTAAAGTATACTAAATGGAACATAAGAATGTAGACCTTTTAAGTATCCATTTACGATGGCAGTATGACTCTATACAGGTGGACAAAGACCAGAATGGGATTGTATAAAAATCAGAATGATTGTTTAAAAGGTGGAGGGACTATGGTATGAATTAAATTTATAAACATGTTAGTAACACATGTGAGTCTACTCGACATAGCTTGAAAAAGTGCAGATGCTCTTGTATTGATGGAGGACAAGATAGCCAGAGGCTCGTAGGTAGAGACTTTGACAATAGAGGATCAGCCTTTGAGATCTTTTAGCTCCAGAAGCAGAGCGTCTGAATCACCCATGGGGTGTGACAGTGACCTTGTAGGCAGCAGCAGGCAGCAGTAGAATTTGTCATCAAGTCGAGGTCAGGGGATGAGCAGCGGCTTTGGCAACTCAATTCTTACTCTTATGGGCCACAGAGCTCTGAAATGTACTTAAAAGATTAATTTTCTGTATATTCCATCCTTCTTACTACAACCAAGTGCAACAGGCTATAAGAAATAAGACAGCAGGTTTCAGTCTCTCAGGGGGTCCAACCTGTGGCCTGTGGATCATGTGTGTCCCAGGATCACTATATGAATACAGCCCACCATGAAATAAACATTTGGAGGTGGTGTGTGTGTGTGTGTGTGTGTGTATGTGTATGTGTGTGTAACTTGGTTATGTGGTTATTGAACATAAACTTTGAGATGACAACATCATATCGCAATGTGAGAAGGTTGGACACCCATTTGCTTCAAACCCTAATCATGGAAATTCATTTAGGAATAGGTACATAGTCCAGTGGTGGCCAGGGACAGCCAAGCCTAGGACCTTTAATTCCTGGGGAGAAAAGCTCTGTGTTCCATCTAGAAGTAAATCGGAGAGACCCTGCAGCTATCTTATGTTCACAGAAGGCATCATTGGTTGGAAGTAAACGAAGTAGAACAAACTCAGCTTTGGAATGCGTGGACATGATGAGCTATGATCTTGTTGTCTTGGCATTTGGCATTTGATGATCAGGATGGTGATGGTGTCTGCTGATCTTAAGGTGAAGCCTGCCTCTTGTCCAGCCCCAGCCTGCCTTCTGTTCTTTCTCCTGTAAAAGCACTGAGGAGAATAAAGGAACGCCATTGTTTTTTGTGTATGCTTAGTATGGTAGGAGAAGAGCCAGGAAAACAGAAATTCTGATTCCAAGGGAGAGTTCCATGGAGCGACAAGATATGAGTCACACTCAAAGGCTCTCAACACATAGACATAATAGTATTTGAGGGGCTGGAAAGGCTGATCATCTTGATTTGGCCATTAACCATTGTATACATGTATCTAATTTCAATTCCAGAAACATGTAAAAATATATGCCAGTTAGAGAAAGGCTCACTCAAAATCAGTAGTCTACATATGCATGAGCAATAAAGACTTAGAAAATACAATTGAAAATACTTCCACTTCCAGTACAAATTAAATCCATCAGTATTTTAGAAATTAAAGAACAGTAAGAAATGAGTAAAACTTAAATGGAGAAAATTGAAATTATAATTTTTATGGGAAGATGTAAAAGAATGGAGAGACAAACTGTTCCTAGATGGAAGAAAAATAGTTTGTAAAGGTACTTATTTCCCTTCAGATTGGATTGCTAGCATTACATAACCCAGGTGTGATGGTGCAGGAGATGGAGGCCAGCCTGGACTACATGAAATCTTATCTCAGAAAAAAAGAATTGGAGAAAGAGCAATGAATTGAAAGCCTGTCTAAAATTAGTATAAAAGGGACAATGCATAAGTTGTGATACATAAGTACTTCGAAAAGTGTGGCATTGATTTTTAGCAGCTAAATTGAAGACAAGTCTCAGGAAGAATTCAGAAGCAGACTGGTTAAATACGGGACCTCAGTTAATGGGAAAGCAAGGGGTTTAGTCAGTGGAATAATGTTGGATATTTTATAAATGATGCTGGGACCAAGGGTTCTTCATTTGGAAGAGAGTATAGATGAAATTCTTGGCATCATAGTTTACATATTACATCCTACACAGAAAAAATAGATTCCGGATGTTAATAAACTAAATGCAAAAGGTGCCATGACTATAAAAACCTATAAAATCGTTAGCAGAACAGGAAAGTAATATTTTGTAATCTTTAATAGTGAAGCCCTCCCCAAGACGTGAAAGGCATACACATGTATGTTGTGGAATATTATGTTGTGGATTATTAGTTGAAGATGTGTTGCATTTGTATATGCTGTGGAACATTTGTTTAATGATGCAAAGATGTGCTGCATTCTTTTATGCTGCCTTTGTTTAACTCTGTGAAGCTGTGTTACTATGCCTATGCTGTGGGATAACGCTTTGATACACTGGTTTAATAAAACACTGATTGGCCAGTAGCCAGGCAGGAAGTATAGGCAGGATAAGCAGACAAGGAGAATTCTGGGAAGAGGAAGGCTGAGTCAGGAGATGCCAGTCCACCTTCCAGGGAGCATCATGTAATGGCACATAGGTAAAGCCACGAAACACATGGCAACATACAGATTAACAAAAATGGGCTGAGTTTAAGTGTAAGGGCTAGCCAGTAGTAGGCCTGAGCTAATGACCAAACAGTTTTAATTAATATAAGCCTCTGTGTGTTTACTTGGGTCTGAGCAGCTGCAGACTGGGTGGGACACAGGAAATCTTTCAGCTACATGTCTGTCTAAAACACTGATTGGTCTAATAAAGAACTGAATGGCCAATAGCAATGCAGGAGAGGGATAGGTGGGGCTGCCAGACAGAGAGAATAAATAGAGGGAGAAAAAGAGAAAAAGGAGGAGCAAGAAAAGAATGAGAAGAGGGCATCAGGGGCTAGCCACCCAGCCACCAGCCACCCAGCCACACAGCAAGCCACAGAGTAAGAAGTAAAGAAAGGTATATAGCATAGATAAAGATAAAAACCCAGAGGCAAAAGGTAGATGGAATAATTTAAGAAAAGCTGGCTAAAAATAGGCCAAGCTAAGGCTGGGCATTCGTAAGAAAGAATAAATCTCCATGTATTTATTTGGGAGCTGGGTGGCAGGCCCCCAAAGAGTAAAGAGCAAAAAACAAACAACAACAACACATGTAGACACATGTGCAATGATTTGGAATGATTTTTGATTTATATAAAGTTGCAAAGACCTGAGATTAACAATTTGATTATCACAAAGGCATGAAGTTTGACCATCCAAAGTTAAAACACACACCCACCTCTACCTCACAAAGTATGTCAAAGGCAACTTATCAGAACTTATGTTGTGCTTAAGGGTTATGCTCTTGACAGACTGATAAATATTTCAGCATACACAGCAGGGAGTGTATTATTATTATATTTAATAATGAGTGCTTATAATCAGAAGTATAAATTGGCAAACAACAAAATATATGGAAAAAGAAAGATTGGACAGTTTAGAAAAGGAAGAAAAATTATGTTCAAAGCGTTTGAGAAAATGAACCCAGGCAAAGTTGTATTTAGAAAAATAAAAGTGAAAATAAAGTAATAGTATTCATCTATTAGAATGTAAAAAAAATCAATGAACTTGGAAACTTAGGGCTGTGGACTTAACTCAATGGTAGAGCTCTTGTCTGGTATGTGCAAGGCTCTGGGTTCAATCGCTAACACAAACTGATAATATCAAATATGAGGAAGATGCACACATTTGCCTATCTTGTTGGAGGAAGTGTTAGTATCTAGGATGTGTTGTTATGTTGCAGAAGGTAAGCCACAGCACTGAGAGACGATAGCTGGTGTAGAAGGCATGCCTATACTCATAGCACCTCTGAGGGAGAGGCACAGGATCAGGAGTCCAAGCCCAGCCTTAGTTGATAGTAGGGTCTGATCCTTTCTGCATTTAAAAAAGTACTTATATTTGTGAATTAAAGGAATGCAAAATGACATGTAGGGTACCCACCAATGATTAAGGAAAGGGATTTGTGTTTTAATTTTATTATTATAATTTTTATGAATCCATTGTGAATTTTGTACAATATACTTTGATCATATGCATCCCTCCCCCAACTCTTCCTAGACCACTCCCTTTTCTACCCATCCAATTTTATATCTATCTATCGCTCTATCTCTCTATCTCTCCATCCATCCATCCATCCATCCATCCATCCATCCATCCATCCATCCATCTATCTTAGACTCACCAGTCCAGACCTTTCATTGGAGGGTGGCTGACCTACCATGGATCACACCCTTAAAGAAAATTGATTCTCCTCCCAGCCAATCCATCCTCCACAAGGGATGGGGCTTTGTGCCCACCTCCCCTCTCATGCTGGGCTTTGGGCAGGCTTGAGCTTGCACAGGTCTTGGTCAAGGTGAAGAGAACAGAAGATTGTTGAGTGCTCAATACAAAGTCTGGATCGAACTGCCTCCTCCTGAGGCTCAGGGATCATTGCAGAAGAGGGAGTGGAAAGAGAGCCAGAGGTGGTAGTTGACCACAGTGGGACAGTGGTGTCTGGACATAGCAGGGCAGCTGCTCATGTGAGCTCACTATCCTTTAAATGATGCATGTTTGGGTATTTGAATCCCATAGAACATGAACATATCCATGTTGTATTTATGTACTACACATTGAAGTGAAAAAAGATAGCTTGTCATCCTAACATTCAGGAGGCTGAGGCAGGAGTATCACGAGTTTGAAGTCATCTGGGCTTATATAGTGAGACCTCTCAAAAAAAAAAAATCAAATAAACATCTCTTAGTGTTAAGTATTTGATCTATTTAAAACGAAAAGTAAGGATTTACTTTTAAAGACTGAAGGTACCTGAGTATGCCCCTTCAGAAGGCATTGCTTGATCCTGGCTCATATCTTGGGTAGACTGGGCTGCCTCGAGGGAGCACAGCTCTCTGCAGTCATGTCTTCTCTCAGGCAACTTAGGTGAGTGGCTTCTGCACGGAGCAGAGGGCCTTTTCCGGTGCAGGCTGCCACTGGCAGTGCCTGATCCAAGGCAGGTGATGCACTCCTCAGAGGGCTTCCTGATGCACTGGTGTTTCAGAAACGCTGACGAGCAAGAGGCCAACAGTGGATGAGTAGCCCGTCACCAGTCAGAGCGGGCCTTGCTATTTCTCTGATTCAATTAAAACGGTGACAGACAGTGAGTTTTAAACAGTGTTATCAGGCTGTGCGACAGCTCATCCAGGAGCACAATATGGTTGCACAAGCTATAAGCCAAACCTCAAAATGTCCTTTTGCGAACCAACGGATGAGAGAGTTGTAGGTAGTCTGCGGTGTTGGGGTTGCATGGTGTGCACTCACACACACTGATATGTGTACTTACATAAATGAATGCTGTTTTCCTTGTAAACCATCAAAATATTCTTCAACGATGTAATTTTAATAATAAGACACATTCCCAAGGGGCTGGGTTCTGGTGGAGTCATGCTGTCCTGCTGGGTTTGTTTCTTTTCTAACAGTGTGTCATCCACTTATTCATCCACCATATATCCTATTTGCAAACAAACAAACAAAAAACTAGAAATCACAGCAGAATTCTGAACATAGAACACAATTTAAATATTAGTTCTTCGTGGAACTGTTTTTGCAAATGTTTCCACTTGCAGAATCTTCCATATTATTTTTCAAAATAATTTGCAAATGATTGATGTATTGTGGCCATCATTTTTCATTCTTGAAGGTAAAATATTTTTATCTTTTATTTATTTATTATTATTATTTAATTCACTTACTTTTTACAACCACTGTTTCCCCTCCTTCCTCTGCTCGTAGTCCCCCTCCCCCACTTCCCCTCTGCTCCCCCATCCACTCCTCCTCCTGTTTCTATTTAGAGAAGGGAGGGTCTCCTGTGGCTCTCAACCAAACATAGGATATCAAGTTGAAGGCTGGACCAGGCAACCCAGTATGAGGAAAAGGGTCCCAAAAGCCAACCAAAGAGTCAGAGGCAGCCCCTGCTCCCACTGTTAGGAGTCCCACAAGAAGACCAAGCTATACAACTGTCACATATATGCAGAGGGCCTAGGTCAGTCCCACGCAGGCTCCCTGGTTGTCAGTTCAGTCTCTGTGAGCCCCTATGAGACCAGGTAAGTCGAAGCTGTGGGTTTTCTTGTGGTGTCTTTGACCCCTCTGGCTCCTACAATCCTTCCTCCTCATCTTCTGCAGGATTCCCTGAGGTCCACCTAATGTTTGACTGTGGGTCTCTGCATCTGTTTCCAGTAGTTACTGGATAAAGCCTCTCTGATGACGATTGGGCTAGGCACCAATCTATGAGTATAGTAGAATATCCTTAGGAATCATTTCATTGACTTTTTTTCTGTCATGTTTGGTTCTATCCTAGGTCTTTGGGCTATCTGGACCCTGAGTCCTAGACCTCCAGGCAGTGTCAGGGATGGGCTTCCTCTCAGGACATGGATCTCAAGCTGGACCAGTCATTGACTGGCCACTTCCACAATTTTTGCGCCACCTATACCCCAATACATCTTGTAGGCAGGACAAATGGTAGGTTGAAGGTTATGTGGCTGAGTTGGTGCCCCAATCCCTCCACTGGAAGTCTTGCCTGGTTACAGGAGATAGCCAGTTCAGGTACCATATCCCTCTACCCCCAACTTTCTAGGAGTCTTAGCTTGGGTCACTTTCATAGGTTACTGGGAATTTCCATTGCACTAGATTCTAGCTCATCCCCAAGATGCTTCCCCTATTCCAGTTGTCTCTCCCAGTCCTCTCTCCCTCCAACCTCCTCCTACCTGATCCCTCCTGTTCCCACCCTCCTTCTTCCCCTATGTCACCACAAGGCAGATGAGAAGTGGGGGCAGCTCTCCCATGCTCACAACTTTGGGATCAAGCACGTTTTAACAGCTATCTTAGCATCTCCTTAGCCCAGACAAACCGACAGAGAAACTTAACCATCATAGTCATTATCCTCAGAGTCCCCGAGTCCGGAAGTTTCATAAAGACAGTCAAGGGACTGAGGATGTAGCTCAGTGGGTAGAGCGCTTGCCTAGTATGCAGGAAGCCTGAGACAGATCCACAACACCACATAAAAATGTAGCATGGTGGTGCATGCCTATAATCCCAGCGCTCATGGGGCAGAGGCAGGAGGATCA
This sequence comes from Peromyscus nudipes, assembly GCA_902168325.1. Classification (NCBI taxonomy): domain Eukaryota; kingdom Metazoa; phylum Chordata; class Mammalia; order Rodentia; family Cricetidae; genus Peromyscus; species Peromyscus nudipes. The sequence continues at coordinate 11,244 of CABHPH010127634.1, forward strand.
GACATTGAAGGTTATCTGCTACATAGCAAATGAGAGGCTCACTAGGCTACATGAGAACCTGTCATTAAAATATATATATATCAAATGCTTTCCTTGAATGAGCCAACAGGTCTCACATATAAAAGGAGTTATGTACCAAAGCCAGAATTAATGCTCACCTATAGGTTCTGCACCAAAATATTTTTCTGTATTGAAAACTGAAGCAGAGCATTTAAAAATAAAGTTTCTTCAGTCCCGAATCAGATCCTTTTATGCAATTAATATAATTAATTAATATCTATAAATAATGTAACATGGATAATAATTAACATGCCATTTCAGAGTCTTCAGATCAACTTTATTTGATTGATAGGGCACTTTGGCTCAAGTTCCTGTTCTTGACTGATGACGAAACTTCCTTTTCAGACACTGCCATCCCTGTCAGTGCTTTTAATCATGTCTAATAAGTGGTGCCAGGGGTAGCCAACCTCTTAGGAGCCTTGCTTTCTTCAGTGCAAGCTCTGGTCATTAGTGCTCCACATGGATGTTGTGACACAGTCAAGCCACTCAGAGACCGAATCTCCCCAGCCACTGCCTTCCTGGCCTGCCAGTGCGGTGACAGGAAGGTTGTCATTCCAGGAACTGGCCCCTCAGCTGTTCCATTTAGCTTATGCAGCTCACAGGAGACTCCAGGCTCCTGCAATCTGGCTTCATTAGCAAAGCTACTGTCTCCACCCTGAACTCCTCAGGTGCCTCCCCCAGTGACCATCTGTGGAGTGAAGTGACTGCCCTGGCTTTTGATTGTGGTCCCTCATTATGCAGGCAGGGGCTCTGCCTCAGCATTAGAGAGATGGAAGCAGACCTGAGTCAGGGAAGATGAGACCCAGGTTCTGGTGGGGACAGCCAGTCCGATGTGGGCAGGAAGCCTGTCAAAGTCAGCTAGCTGGTAAGGGGAGAGAGCGGCAGTGGTTATGACAGGGAGGGTGGAAGGAGAAGCCGGTGGGCACAAGGGTCTGTGCCTTCATCAGGGCGACTCTTCTGGCCGGATGACTTGTGATCTGCAAATGCAGGGGGAGGGAGTGAGGGTAGGGGCGGAGCCGCTGAGGGCTGGACAGTGAGCCAGCCTGGTCAATAATCCCAGAACATGTGATTTGATAAGGCTCTCTGGAGGCAAGCTCAAACTGAGTCACGGGTGAAATATAATCTTTTTTTCCCCCTGTTTCTCACTAATGCATTTTACTTAAAATTTTTCTGTATTTCTGAGAATTTCATACATGTACCCCATGAAATACGATCTTATCTACCCCTCCAGCTCACCCTTTCTGTTTCCTCTGTGTCCCCCTACACCTCTTCCCAGCTTCATGTCAGTGAACTGTTATGCAAAGATAACGTAGATACACAGTATAGAGGACAGTATTTTACAGTGATCCTTCCACCAGCCTCTGGCTTTTACGTTCTTTACACCTCCTTTCCCATAGTACTTCTTGAGCCTTGGAGATGGTGGGGTTAAGGTAGGTGTCCTACTTAGGGCTGAGCACTCAGTCTCTTACTATCCTTAGCGCTCTGACTACTTATACATTTCTCCATTGACTGATGCCCACTGAGAAAAGGAGCTTCTTGGATGAAGGTTGAGAGCAGTCCAGGCCTGAGGGAGTCAGCATATAATCTTATTAGCAATACAGGAGTCTGCTTGTTTCTGAGATGTATTCATAACAGTCAGTTGTATTTTATGATGCTGTGTTTGATTCTGATGTATGAGAAATGTTACCTCTCAGAATAAGACTGACAAAACAAATATTAACAATTTTTTCCTGTTCAGTTTTGGAGGCAAGGATCTTGCACTCTCAGAGTGCCACTGAGGCTGTGTTGTTAAAAGAAGGGGACATTCCCTTAGAATTCTATTGGACTGCATCTTTGCCCTCAAGTGGAAGACCAGCTAATGACATTGAAAACATAAGTACACTGTCAATCACGGTAACAGTAAATACACTCTTCTCTGTGTGTGGTTCGTATTTTTGTAAATTACGCTTTGGTTAAAATATAAATCTCTCGTGGCTGATTCCATAGACTCTCAGGATGGAATGCAAAATTGTTGCTAAACTAGATTAAGTGGAACACAAAAGACACAAAATCCATAATGTAAAGAATCAGTTACTAACTAATTCATTCTTTATTTGACACATATTAAAGGGCATCTCCTATGAATCACTTGCTGGAGATTCAGGATGAAGGAAACATACATACTCCTTTCCTCTCAAAACAGACACTCACATGGAGACAAGGCTACTGAAGAGACTGTCACAGAGAACACCAGGTATAGTGCTGAGGACTTTATCTCCATCATCTGAAACTGTGGGGAATGCAGATTCTCGGACTCCACCCAAGAAGTTCTGGGGTAGGTGCAGAAAGGTGAGTTTTAACAAGCTCTCTGGATGATCATGAAGTCAGTTCAGCTCAGTGAACTGTTATGCAAAGATGACAGTTGCCTCACATAGTTGAGCATGCTTAGGTATTTTACTTGGATTGAGTATGGATGGTTCCTGGAAAGAGGGACCACAGAAGGCAGCTGGGGACAGATGCCTCAGCTGGGAATATTCATAGAGTATCTGAGGAGTAGAAAGAAGGCTGATGTGACTAGAACATAGTTACCAAGGCTGGGGATGCTGCTGGTGATGGGTGGGGCTTGGCTGCTCACACAATCAACTGGAGGTTCTGTTAGGATGAAAGCTAGTACTGGGGGGATAAAAGTCTGCATTTTAACAGCTCCTAATAAAGAGAGTGCCTCTGGCTTGCTATTAGGAGATGCCATCAATACTGAGATTGTGGGTATATTATGAGTGGTTTGGACTAATTTTGAATTTTCTGCCTTGCTTCATTGAGTTTTGACGTCACTAGAACTTTGTTCAATGATGAAACATTGATGAGATTAGATGACCTTTGGGATAGTTGAGTTACAATGACAGATTTGAAAGGAGAGTTATGTCTGTCCTTCCATCCTTCCATCCTTCCTTCCTTCCTTCCTTCCATCCTTCCTTCCTTCCTTCCTTCCTTCCTTCCTTCCTTTCTTCCATCCTTCCTTCCTTCTTTCCTCCTTTTCCTTCCTTCCTTTTTTGTGTATCTGAGTGTGTGTTTGTGTGCACATATGGGTGTGTGTGTGAGTGCTCAGTGAGGTCAGAAGAGGGCATTGGGTCACCCACAGCTGGAGTTACAGGCAGTTGTGACCTGCCTGATGTGGGTTCAGGAGACTCTCAAGATCTTCTAAAAGAACAGCAGGGGCTCTTAACTGCTGAGCCATCTTTCCAGCCCTAGAGAGAATCATGTACTTTGGTGCTGAGGGGCAGAACCTGGCCAGGAGTGGCTTGTCTTGGCCTCAAGAGGGACAAGACTTTGCCGCTTTAAAGCACAACTCTTCCTCCCCCTTCTACTCAGGTCCTGAACTGACCGGGAAGACCTTTAAGAAAATTGAACATTTATTTATTGTGTGTGTGGATGTGTGCATGCACTCATACCATGACCTTCCTGTGGAGGTCAGAGGACATCTTGGAGTCAGTTCTCTCTTCCACCGTGCAGTTTTCTGGGGCCAAGCTGTCTTGCTGACCCCAGTAGGGTCCTTCTTGGTGTCTTTTGCTCTGGTTTCTTTCCTTGTTCAATTCCTGTCTGGTGATGTCTAACCCTTAGGTCTCTTCCGAGCACTAACTTCCTGCTAGGGTGCCAGTCAGTGTGGCTTTTAGGGTTTGCCTTCCATCTGTTCTCTCCCTCTTGGGTAACAAGACCTTGAGATCAGCTGAGGGACAATCCATACTGGGGCCAAGACTTCCTCAGACCTGTCCCACAGACCATAATCCATCCCAATTATTTTGGACTCATGGTGAGTGTTTCTTTTGTTCCGTGGCAGTCCTCATGAATTCTTTTTCATGTTTGATGTCCTAACTGTGCATCCCATGGCATATGACAAGCGTGTGCCCTGATAGTTTGTATCACCGGCCTTGCTTTTTCTACCCTACTACAAGGCCCTTCCTATCCACATGACCAGGAAAACCTTCAAGTGAGTTGGTAACCCTGCCGAGTTTCTGCTCCTTAACTCTCTGCTGCCCTTTCCTGGCCCCTGGAGCTTTGCCCTACTTTAGAGTGGTTCCTTTGAGCAGCAAGTGCCCTCTAAGATACTCTCTTCCCACCACACTCCTTCTTTCCTTTTCCCATCAAACACTTGTTGAGCATCTGCATCCTGGGGTACAAAGCTGAATAAACTGAGTTTCCTTCCATCTCCCATACCTCACTCTCTAAGGGGGACCAGTAGATAAGTATGATTCGAGTCGTTCGGAAGGGTCAGAGGAGAGACAAAGAAAGATGGATGGGTACCAGGAGAAAATGAATGTTTGCATTCCTGGTGTGAGCAAAGGGAGGTTTCTAAGGGCTTTTGGAAGGACAAGTAGGTGTGGGCAG
>CABHPH010127636.1:0-15068 GCA_902168325.1 Peromyscus nudipes
GACACAGAGGCTTCCAGTCTGAGGAAACAGGATCAGCTGAGAAGTTGGCCAGGTGAGGTTAGCTGTGGTCTGTTCTGTCTCTCTGATCTTCCAGTGTTCACCCCAATACCTGGCCTCAGGTCTGATTTTATTAATAAGAACTCTGAAGACTCCTGCTACAATTGCCTGTGAGTGTCAGAGTCTCTGGCTACCTGGGAACTTATCAACGTTCTGCCTTTCTGTTGGGCAAGCTTGTAGTAATATGAAGCTGATGAGCCTGCCTGGGAACTGCCTGGATGGGATGGAATTAGTAACAAGGAACCCCATGCTTAATTATTTTGCTAAAGCCTTACAGTAGAAGATCTGGCTAGATAGATCCCCTCAACTGTGGTGCAAGGTGGTTATGATCAATATCTCCTTTTATAATGGAAACTGAGTTCAGAGAGGTTACATTACAGGCACGAAAAGATCTTTAAGTGGTTGGACATAGCAATGAGTTAATCTTAGTACTCAGGAGACTGAGATGGGAGGCTCATGAGTTCAAAGCCAGCCTGGGTGCAGGCCAGCCTGATCTAGGGAACTAAGACCTTGTCTCAGAAACCCAAAACAAACAAACCACCTTAAAACATGTTCATGTTGGGTCTGAGCAGATGGCCTGTCATGCAAACACAGGTACCTGAGTTCTGATCCCAGAACCCATGCAAAAAGTGTGGTGATTGACAGAGTCTGTAATCCTCATGCTGGAAGGCAGAGACAAGGGTCCTAATCACTCACAGGCCAGCCAATCCCACCGATGAGTGAGCTCTGTGAGCCCCCAGGCCAGCCCATCCAGTCAATGAGTGAGCTCTGGGTTCAGGGATCATCTCAGAAAGTAAGGAGTAAAACTGAGGAAAAACCTGACATTGACATCTAGCACATGCATAGGCACATACACCTGAATACACACACACACACACACACACACACACACACACACATAAACACACACACACACACCAAATGCACAAAACGTTTATGTCTTCTGACTAATAATTCCATGATAAGGAATTTATATTGAGAAAATAAGAACTCTAAAAGCCGGGCGTTGGTGGCGCACGCCTTTAATCCCAGCACTCGGGAGGCAGAGCCAGGCGGATCTCTGTGAGTTCGAGGCCAGCCTGGGCTACCAAGTGAGCTCCAGGAAAGGCGCAAAGCTACACAGAGAAACCCTGTCTTGAAAAACCAAAAAAAAAAAAAAAAGAACTCTAAAAACAGATTTATAGACAGATGTGTTTAAAAGTTATATATAATGCTGCAGGGGAGGTAAATTATATTAATTTAACAAGTGAATATCCTTAGTATCCTGAAAAATCAGGCTCCTGACTCTTCATGCCAGGATATGGAAATCAACTCACTACGTAATTTAAAATTGTTAAGCAGATCCCAGATGCCAGGGTTGCTGTCCCTATGTAAATGTATGGAAAGCGAGATAAAAGGAACCCTCTCAAAGTTCTCAACATTCACACTGATTTACCCTTTTTATTTTTCTCTTTACACAAATACCATGACTAGAAAGTGTTGGGGGCTAGGGCCCATGCTCAAAAATGTCCACAAGTGTAGTAGGACAGACCTGTAGAGTCGAGGAAATTGGCTCAAACCAATTGACAAGGCATGCACATAACATACTTCCTTATGAGCTGACCTGGAGTCTGCCTGAGGGCCTAGCAACAGGTGCTGTCAGAGGTCTTGATTGTGCTCAGCCAATGAGGGATGACTATGCAATGTCACCAGATCAGGACACACCCTGGGTGCTGGAAGGAGGGTATGTAAGGCTTTCCCTGTTACTGAATAAATGAGTCTACTGTTTGCCTTTCACCTGACTCCCGGTGTCTGTGTCATTGATGCCACGCCTTCTCACCCCCTCCCTCGAGGGAGCTGTTAGGACCCAGCAACACACAAGCCTCCTCCCCTGGGTGGGTCCTGGCTCCCACAGCTCCTCCCCTTGGTCACCCCATTCTCCCTTATTGTCCTCATTCCTACATTTTAACCGTGTCTTTTACATTTTTACAGAAGTTCCTCTTGCATTGAATCACTCCATCCCCCACATAGCACAAAGTAAAAGCAATGCCTCTCTTACAGTCACTCCAGAACCCCAAAACTTTTCAATGGTACCCTCCCTGCCATCAGGAAGCAGCCAGATAGAAAGTGACATGCCCTATCCTTTATATATAAAGGGTCTGGAATAAAGCAGAACCAACTCTAAAACCAGGCCATAAAACAGGCCCAAGGCTTCAGGAAAGCTGCTACCATGGAGTTCTGGAAACCCCATCACACCCTAGGGAAGGCAGGGCCGCTCAACCCCTACACTCCACTGCAAAGCTGGCTCTTAGACCCAATGTGGCGCATTCTGTATTCTCGGATATTGAGCTACAGGGTTTGAGGAAACCAAACTGTCAGACCAATAAAGTCTGTTCTTGCAGGTTTGAAGTTGGAAAAAAAAGTGATACAAGGGTGGAGGAACTGGAGAAATGATGGCTCAGCAGCTAAAAGTGCTTGTTGCTCTTGCAGAGGACGCAGGTTCAGGTCCCAGTACCCACATGGTAGCTCTCACAACCATCTGTAACTCCAGTTCCAGGAATCTGTTGCCTTCTTTTGACCTCTGCAGGCACCAGGCACCCATGTGGTACACATACATACATACATGTAGACAAAACACTCATATACACAAAATAAGTAAACTTAAAAGTATTTTTTAATGAACAAGAGTGACAAGAGCTATTGAGATGGCCCCATGGGCAAAGGCGTTTGCTACCAAGCCCGGCAACCCGAGTTTGATTTCTGGGCCTCACACGGTGGAAGAAGAGAACTGAGTCTCGAACGCTGTCTTCTGACCCCCACATGTGCACTTTGGCAGGTGCACACACACACACACACACACACACACACACACACAAACAAACAAACGAAGATGCAATTAAAAAGTAATGAATGACCAGTTTGATAAAGTTTCAGTTGCTCATAAAGAATTAATGACAAAATAGTGTTAAAATATGGGTCATACCTGGAGTGTTTCTGATGTCAATGAAAACTCACCAACCCAATTATTTTCACAAAACTATTTTGCCCATTTCTACCTAATTTATCTTTGACAAGATCACAAAGATTTCGTGGCAATCCATCTGGGAAGCCGCTGCATGTCTGGGCATCTCTGCTGTTTTCTATACTTATCTTGCTCCTTCAGAAAGCACCGTCGGTGTTTGGAAAAATGATTTTGTAAAAGTTGGTAAATTGCTAGGTAAAACCATTTTCTCGGATAATGGTGTGCCTGACACTTTAAACATCTGAAAATTCCCCGAGTGCTTAGATCTCAGGTGGAGGAGGTCAGATAATGTCCCTGGAGATGGCTCCTATTAGCTGGTCTTTGGATGATGTAAAATACAAGGTGAGGGTGGTGAGAAGCGGGCAGAAGCCGCAGAATCCTAAGCAGCCCTGCAGATTGCTGAGCACATGCATCCCTGCTCCTCCTCTCTGGCAGGGGGAGGAAATTGATTCTATGAGGGAAACATCCAGGGCCCGTGAGGAGAACGTGATGAGGCTCAAATTCCACTTCTCAAACAATTTGTGGCTCAGAAAGCATTTGAAGCTCTGATTTTAGCATTTTTGATTTGGGCACATTTAAATGTTAATGGATGTCTTTTGTAAGTCGCTAAACTCATTTGGAAACAGTCACAGGCTGTTTTGAATATGGTTTTTGTTAATTCATCTGGAATGTGCTTCCTCTTTTATGTATTTTTTAAAAATTCATCTAGAGTAAATATTAATGATTTTATTAATAATCATGCTGCCATTTACCAGTGTGTGAGGGACTGGGCTGAGTCACTGGCATATATTCATTAGCCAGCTCTTGCAGACACTGGAACTGAGCCTCAGAGAATTTGAACACAGAGGCCAGCCATACAGGTCCAGTCTAGGGACCCATTCTTAAGCCTTCTGGTGGATGTCACCTGCATCATAGACCACACACTGGGCACCACTGTCTGTCTGTCTGTCCGTCCGTCTGTCTGTGTGTGACTCTATGTATGTCTTGTGTGTCTGTGTCTCGGTATGTCTCTGTGTGTGTCTTTTTATGTGTCTATGTGCATGTCTGTGTGTATGTGTGTGTGTCTGTGTTGTGTGGAACAACCATCTTTAATACGTTCAGCACAGACATGCAGCACTCACTGCAGCGCAGACACATGGGAGACCGCCTGACACTGTCTTTCAAAGGGCGAGTTCCCTGAGGCTCCTGTCTGTGTCCTCATGTAAACCAACAATTCTTATCTTTATCCACTTTTCTTGACTCCAGCATTATTTTTAGCATGTTTCTCTGCTTTCTGGAGCATCTCAAGGTTGTTAGCCACGTCATTCCTCACAATGGCCTGGACCTGTCTTTGTACGCAGCCGGGCCTATCCTACTTCAGTAGAAGCTGGTTTTGTTCTGGGGCTTGTGGCTTTCCTGTCACACGTCCTTGTCATCCATCCAATTCTCTTTTGTTATCCTTTCTTCTCTTCCTGTGCCTCACTTTACCCTGTTCCTATTTATGTATCTATACTTTGGGTCCCTGGAGACTCACGCTCAACAATCTCTTAAGAATGCCAAATGAGCCGCGAGGTGGTGGCGCATGCCTTTAATTCCAGCACTCCGGAGGCAGAGGCAGGAGGATCTCCATGAGTTCAAGGCCAGCCTGGGCTACAGAGTGAGTTCCAGGACAGCCAGGAATACTCAGAGAAACCGTCTCAAAAACAAACAAATAAAAACAAACAAGTGAAATTTCGGGCCCTCCACATCCAAGAGTACTTGGGCATTGTAAGTTAGACCCGGTGGTTTGTTTTGTTGTTGTTTTTAGCGTGTGTTAGTGTTTTGCCTGCCTGTATGTCTGTGCACCACTTGAGTGCTAGGGGCTTCAGAAGTCAGAAGAGGATGTCAGATCCCTTGGAACCGGAGGGCAGATGATTGTGAGCCACCGTGTGGTGCTGGGAACTGAACCCTGGTCCTTTGCAAGAGCAGCCAGTGCTCCTAACCACTGAGCCATCTCCCCAGTCCTGACAGACAAGAACTCTGCCGTACAACATAATGAAGTAGACAGATCTACACACAGAGCAAGAGCCCAAACTTCCTGAGGAGTTTAGACTCTTTTTGTTAAACACATTTGGTTGCCTCATTTGCTCATTAATAATTTCATGGATTTCTGTTTTCTCTCATTTTTTCCTGTTTAACTGGACAGAATATATTCTATACTATTGTTTATCTTTTCTTTCTTCCCAAAGGACCAGCTTTGAAAGGTACTTATCAGTTCTACTGAGGGTCTGCTGCCTAATTAATTAACTTCTGCTTTTTATCACCATGGTTCCTTCTCACCGTTTGATGTTGTTTATTGAACTTACTGAATGGAACTGAGACTCATTCATTTTTGTCTGTTTATTAATAACATAATGTAGGGATACTCCTTTCCCATTTGGTTTTTAAAAAGCTTCAGGGCCCATCCCACAAATACTATGTTATACAATCATTTCATTGTTCTAACTGAAATTTGGATTTTTCTTTGACCCAAGAGTTAGTTATATAGTACTTATTTATTTATTTGGTTATTTTTGAGACATGGTCTCACTATGTAGCCCTGGCTATCCTGGAACTCACTATGTAGACAAGCCTGGCCTTGAACTCACAAGATCCACTGCCTCTGCCTCATGAGTTCTGGGATTAAAGGTGTGCACCACCACACTCTGATAGTCATGTAGTATTTTAATTATTTCTCTGTGTTATGAGTTATAAGCTAGTCGGTGATACATAGTAAGACTATCTAAAAAAATGAGTTCCTGGGAGTTTAGGATATTTTATCATACTTTTGCATTGTATATGATTGTACATAGTGTGAAATATTGTATACATGTTTGCTCTATATGGAACAAAAGATAATATATACTCCCTATGTAGAAAACATAAAGGTCTTGGATACTGATTTTATTTCATCTTTTTAGAAGTGTGTTTTATTGTTCAATTGTGTGTGTGTGTGTGTGTGTGTGTGTGTGTGTGTGTGTGTGTGTGATTGAGTGTGTTGGTATGTGCACATGTAACTGTAGTGTCCTGAGAGGCCAGAAGAAGGCATTGGATTCCTCGAAGCAGGAATTAAAGTCTATTGTGGACTGTCAGGCATGGATGCTGGGATGGAACTTATGTCCTCTGCAAGAGCTCCTAAAACTGTTGAGCCATCTCTCCAGCCCCCTGGACACTGATTTTAAACATACTGCTTTCATCATTCATCTTGTTCTATCAGAATCAATAGATTATCTAAACTTTCAAAGATGGGGAGATGGTTATTAAAATCTCCACATACAATTTCACTTTTAGGTCAATGTTGTGAAATGGTTCTTTTCGTCTGCACTTGGGTGATGTATAATGTACTTGTCCTTTTGAGTGCAACCTTTTTTATAATTATGTTTCAGGTTAATTCTTGCTGACCACATGTATCTGCCTGTGAGTCTGCATACTTAAACAACAGTGTGAAGCCACCAACACCTCTCGGAATGACCCTTTCCCTTTCAACTCTATTTCCATTTCTGCTGTATGGGCTCATAGTCAGTTACCTACAGGTAACAGTGCTGTGTGGCCCTGGCTAGTCTGATATTTCACTATATAGCTCAGGCTGGCCTTGAACTCTTGGCAATGATTCTGTTTCAGCCTCCTGAGTGAGAGCACATACCATTGCATGTTGTTGTTGTTGTTGTTGCTCTTTTGGGGGCCCGCCTCCCAGCTCCCAAATAAATCATACATGGAGGCTTATTCTTAGTTATAAACACCCAGCCTTACCTTGGCTTGTTTCTTGCCAGCTTTTCTTAACATCAATTATCCCGTCTGTCTTTTGCCTCTGGGATTTTACTTTTTCTTACTTCTGTGTATCTTATTTTAACGCTTGCTCCTTGGCTGGCTGGCTGGCTGGGCGGCTGGCCCCTTGCTCCTAGATCTTTCTTTCTCCCAGATTTCTCCTACTATATATTCTCTCTGCCTGCCAGCCCCACCTATCCTTTCTTCTGCCTTGCTATTAGTTGTTCAGCTCTTTATTAGACCATCAGGTGTTTTAGACAGGCACAGTAACACAGCTTCACAGAGTTAAACAAATGCAACATAAACAAAAGTAACACATCTTAAAATGATATTCCCCAACAGCTACACCCAGAAATTCAACTGTCTTTAATGACATTTTGTTGTGCTATTTGAAGATGTAAAGCCATTTAATTGACTTATCAACACTGATATGTGTTACCTTAGACATGGGATCCAGCCACAGCCTCTGCTTTTCATGTCTCCTTTGAACCATGACCAATCCGAAAGTCCTTTTGAATATCACATAGTATGTTGTTGTTGTTCTTGTTGTTGTTATGTACTTTTTTTTGAGACAAAGTCTCCTGTGGCCCAAGTGGCCTGGAACTCACCATATCAACAATGATAACCTTGACCTTCTGGTCCTACTGCCTCCATCTCTTGAACAAAAGAAGAAAGTTGAAGAACGGGCATCTGATAGCAGAGCATGCTGTCAACTGAAGTAACTACAGCAGATTTGTCCTGTGATAAGAAGGGACACACAGGCCAATGGGACAGGAAGCCACAAACAAACCCTCACAGCTACCACTGATTCTAGGAAAGCATGCAAGATGGTTCTGAGAAGAAAGATTGTTCTCTACACGTGACTCTGGGATGAATGGGATGGACAGCTACCAACGGTTACTGACTCGCAAAATGAAGCTGAGAATCTGCATAGGCAAAAGCAATTAAAATTGATCACAGGGGTTGGGGATTTAGTTCAATGGCAGAGCGCTTGCCTAGCAAGTGCAAGGCCCTGGATTCGGTCCTCAGCTCCGGGAAAAAAAAAATTGATCGTAGACTCAAATGAAAAGCTACAAGTATAAAACTAGTGCAAGAAAAGTAAAGTGAATCTTCATGGCTTGAGCTAGCCTGTGGCTTCTTAGCTACAGCGTTAAAAACTCAATCAACTGGTTGGAGAGATGGCTGCTCTTCCAAAGGTCCTGAGTTCAATTCCCAGCAACTACATGGTGGCTTACAACCATCTGCAATGAGATCTGGCGCCCTCTTCTGGTCTACAGGCATACATATATAACATAATAAATAAAATTAAAAAAAAAAACAATCAACTAAAGCATAGTTAGATGTCATCAATCTTGCAAACTGTTTGTCAAAGAATACCAGTAAGAAAGTAAAAACAAGACCCAGACTTAGTGGCACATGCCTTTAATCCCAGCACTTGCTAGGCAGAGTTCGAGGCCATCTTGGTCTACATAGTTAGTCCCAGGACAACATGAGCTACATAGTGAGACTTTGACTCATTCATAAAAATAAATAAAAACAGACAAACAAATAAATATGTAAAAGACCAGAAAATGAAAAAGAATGTTTAAATATCACTCATTGCAAGTAAAATATCGTGTAAAAAGAATTCTTATGATTTAATAATAAACGGCAAGTCAACTTGAAAATGGCCGAGGAAGCAGGGTGTGGTGGCTCACACCAGTAGTTTCAACACTTGGGAGACTAAGGAAAGAGGAATTGTGAGAATTTAAGGCCAATCTAGACCATTGTGAGTCTGAGACCAGCCAGGGCTACATAATGAGATCATGTCTCAAAACAAACAAACAAAAAATCAAAAAACACAGTGAAGACAAAAATGGACGAACTCTCTGGATAGACGTTGCTCTAACAGCGAGCACGTGTACAGACACCAGTTGGCATCGTTAGTAGAAGAGATGGAAACAAACTGGGGCAGCTGCAAAGCAAAACAAACCAGAATAACAACTGTGTGCAAGGACTTTGCAGAAGCAGAGCGTTCACCCAGGGCTGGTGAAAACGTCCAATTCTGAAACTGCTGGATAAAGCAGCCCTCTTTGCCCCAAGAGGATAAGTGCAATGTTCCCTCTGACAGGAAGTTCCACTCCTGGGTATACACACAAGACAAGAAAAAATGAGTCCCAGCTCACACAGCAGAACTCACAGCATTATCCATGATAGACATCCCAGATGTTCATCAGCTGATGAATGGCATGTCGTGTATCCATAACATGGAACATTACTGAGTGTGGCAGGAGAGGTTTTGCTGAGAAAACCTGTGACAAGCATGATGGACTTTTCCACTGCTGTGGCAAAGCACCATGACCAAGGCAGCTTATAAAAGAAAGCATTTAGTTTGAGACTCATGGTTCCTGAGGGTTAGAGTCCATGCCCATCGTGGTGGAAGCGTGGCAGCGCAGCAGGCAGGCATCATGCTGGATCAGTAGCTGAGAGCTTACGTATTGAGGCAACAACCATGAGGAAGAGAGAGAGCCAGCTGGATTAATGTGAGTCCACCCCCAGTGACAGCTCCCACAAGACCACACCTCCTAATCCTTCCCGAACAGTTCCACCAACTGGGGCCAAGCATTCAAACATAAGAGCCTTGGTGGCCATTTTCATTTAAACCACAACATGGACCTTGAAGCCATGCTGATAAACTAATTAAAAGTCACAAAAGCCACGTGGTGCATGATTATATCCACAAAAAGTGTCTAAAATATACAAATGGAAAGTGACAGAAAAGAGACCAATGCTTGTCTTAGATGCATCTGGGGTAGAGAGAGGTGACCCCTACTGAAAGTGGATTTTCTTTCTTTTTTTCTTTAAAGATTGATTCTATTTTTATTTATGTGTATGTGCATATATATATATACAGGTGCTCATGGGAGCCTGAAGAAGGAGACAGATCCTCTGGAGCGAGTTACAGGCAGCTGTGAATGGCCTAACATAGGTGCTCAGAACTGAACTCAGTCCCTCTGCAAGGGCAAAAAACCGCTGGATTTTCTTTTGAGATGACAAAGTGCTCCAAAATTAGATTATGGTGATGGACACAACTCTGTGAATGTCAAAGCTGAAGTGTGCACACTAAATAGATGAATGTTATGGTATGTAAACTTTACATCTATGAACCTGTTTAAATAAAACGGACCCCAGGGCAACCCACATGGAAATAAAGACAGGCTAGACTGCAGATACTCACTATGATAATGGACTTAAATTGCTCACTCCAGTCTCCTCACTTGCAGGAGTGTGACAAGAGCAAGGGGCTGCCTTGAACAGTGTGCCGTGGCTGCAGATGTCATGTGAGGGGTAAATCCAGTGCACACAGACTGTGTCAATTTCACACTGACTGTAATGTCTCCTCAGACTATTTTAGAGAATATTATACAGATTTTGTTTGTATTTTGATCCCAATCTTTACTACCATGTCAAAAATCAAGGCTTTTTCTCTCTTGAAAGAAGGAAGCCCCCGCTGACCCTGCCAGGAAACCGGGGTGGGGAAGGGGGAGGACAGGGTCTTCCTGGAGTCACACTGTGTGTGAGGACATCTGAGGACATCAGGTCCTCACTTTGAACCACTTAGACCTGTGACCAAGAACTGCCCCCATCTTGGTGAGGCCTTGAGAGGAACCTTTCTTCTGTACTGTCTGTTACTCTAACCGCCCCTGTGTGCCTGATTTGCACACACTCTCCCTAAGTGAGTTTGCTTAGCATCCTGACCCTCTGACTTAGATGTCGGAGATGTGGTCTGCATCCTGGTGTCTCACTGTGCTCCGAGACAGTCTATGCTGGGATCCTCTGGTCCTTGAATGTCTTAAAGAATTCACCCACCTGAGAAATGATTTGGGCCCTGCCAGCTAGTCTTTTTTGATTATTGGTCTGTTTAGAATTCCTGTCTTCTAAAGGGTGAACGTTGGTAATCCCTGTGTTTCCCTGAAACAATGATTTTATCCAGGTTTTGATTTAACATGCATCTAAGTATATCAAGGAGTCCATGAAGCTTCTTTTAATGTCTCATGATCTGTCATTAATTCTCCTGTATAATTTATTTTTAATTCCTTTGTCTTTTTCTCCTCCTCCTGTTCTTCCTCTTCCTCCCTCCTCCTCATCTTCTTCCTCCCTCCTCCTCTTTTTTTCTCCTTCCTCATCCTCTTTCTTCTTGGTTTGGTTTTTAGTTTTTTTTTTTTTTTTCTGAGAATCCAATTTTCTGGTTGGAAACTCTCTATGTAGACCGGGCTGGCCTTAATCTTGTAGCAATTCCCCTACCTCTGCCTCCTGAATGCTGAGATTATAGGCATGCACCACTACACCTGGCTTTATTTTTTATGTCTAACGTAAGTGATTTTATGTGCCAATGTTTAAATCCGTTTCCTCTTTTTTCTGTAATTCATTAATTTCTGTTTTAATTTTTATTATTTTCATACTTTTTGTGTTACTCTTGATGTTTTCTCTTAACTTCCAAAATACACTTAAAATTATTTCCATGTTAATATCTAACACACATTCACTTTTTCCCAGGAAATCAGCTTTGACCATCTCCATTAGTCTCCAAATATTATAATTTATAATTGCTATTTTCTAGAGTGATTCCAGCTTCAATTTTTCTTATTGAACCAAAAATGGTCTCAGAGAAAAATTCAGAGGTTTTTCCTCTTATCATGACTTTATGAGATATTTTAATTACACTATTAAACTTGATGATGCTTGCTGGTTTATAATAAATATTATTTATCATGCTAAAAAGAATCAGTCACGGTCCCAGCAGGAAGACGGAACCCTGAAAAGATGGGATGAAATAGAATTGAGTGAGAAAAGCTGGGGAGGAGATGAAGGCTGGGCTGTGGAGCTGTGAAAACACAGGGAAGGAATCCAGGACCAAGCAACAGGGCGTCTACAGCTCCCCATGGCCTGTGGGGCCTGTGGGGCATTTGGAGGGACACGGATCATTGGGGCATGAGAGTCAGCCTTGCTGCAACTGCCTGGAGGAGCTGAGCCTGGAGAGACAGCCCGAAAGGTCTGGAGAGGGGGTCAGGGAGGGAGGAGGGAGCCAGGGAGGGATGAAGAAAGAGAATGGGGGGCAAAAATAATTACTCCAGGGGCTGGAGAGATGGCTCAGAGGTTAAGAGCACTGACCGTTCTTCCAGAGGTCCTGAGTTCAATCCCAGCAACCACATGGTGGCTTACAACCATCTGTAATGAGATCTGGCGCCCTCTTCTGGCCTGCAGGGACACATGCAGACAGAACACTATATACATAATAAATAAATAAATCTTTAAAAAAAAAAAAATTACTCCAAGCCTTTTCCAAAGCTGGGCTTTGTGGGTGTGCGTGCGTGTGTGCGTCTGTGCGTGCATGTGTGCGTGCGTGTGTGTGTGTGTGTGTGTGTGTGTGTGTGTGTGTGTCTACCATTCCAGTGTTGGGCAGAGACAGCAGGTCCTGGGAACTGCCCAGCCAGACAGCCTGACCAAAATAGCAAACTTCAAGTTTAGAGATCTTGTCTCGGAGAAAGGGGGTGAAGAGCAGTAGAGACAGGTACCCTACATCTTCCTCTGGCCTCCATATGTGCATGTTACACACATACACACACACATACACACACACATACACACACACGCACACGCACACGCACACACACACATGCACATTGCCAACCCCTTTCCACATTCCTGTCTTCTGCCCACAGCCAAGGACACAGTCTGAAGGCAGAGGATTTAAGAACCCCACAGAAGCCACATTGCAGAGCTCAGAAATCTGAGAGCCAAACATGAGAACAGCAGAACCTCAAACACATAACATCTTTCTCTGTTAAAACATTGGAATAGATGAAGGGACTCCATGCTTGGCGGTGTGCCCTTCGGAAATTCTCCAGATTCCCTGGTTCACAGACGCCATCTATGCGTTCTCAAACCCTTGACCCTACTTAGTGCTGTGCATATCTGCAGCATGCTTTTGAGTTAAAACCTTTCTATTTAGAATTTTTGTGGCTATATTCATAGATGAGATTGATTTATTCTTAACTTTTAGATCATGCTTATTTATTTAGTGGGGGGCAGGCACAGTTGTGGCAGGTCAGAGGGCAGTTCTGGGCAGTCAGTTCTCTCCTGACTGGGCCCAGGGTACCGAACCCTGGTTGTCCCAGCACTTGGGAGGCAGAGGCAGGCCGATCTTTGTGAGTTCCAGGCCAGCCTGGTCTACAGAGCGAGATCCAGGAAAGGCGCAAAGCTACACAGAGAAACCCTGTCTCAAAAAAACCAAAAAACCAAACAAAACAAAACAGAGTTGGTGGCAAGCGCCTTTACCAGCCGAGCCGTCTCACAGCCCTAAGCCCGGCTGGTTTTGGAAACTATTATTTTTGGATGGTAATTGTCATACTTTTGTATCAGGGTTGAATTTGCTTTGTGAAATGGATTGAATATCTTCATATATGTTTGTTCTGAAATAATTGATCTGGTGGGAATGAATAATTATTCCTCAAAAGTTAAAGAAGAATTAACTCCATCAGATTCTTGGTTTTTTGTTTTGTTTTGTTTTGTTTTGTTTTGTTTTGTTTTGTTTTGTTTTTTCTTTCAGGTAACTCTCGGGCAACATTCCAGAGACTTGGCTTGGACAGATTTGTTTTTTCTAAGTTTTGAGCCAATTTTGGTCATTTGTAATTTTCTTAGAAGTGGCAGGTTCCCTGAACACTCATTTTCTCCCAGAAGATCCGTGTTTAATTCCCTCAAGCGTAGTAGTTAAAGGCTCTTGGTACAGGGTCATTGCGGCTGACGTAGGGCAGAGACTGGAAGGCTTAGCTGAAATGTTACTAGCACTCTGTAAGAGGTCTTGTCCAGCAGGTCCAAGTGTTTAACTTCCTCTGCAGCCCCAGGGGCCACCACACCCCGTGGAGCTGACCACAGCACGACCAGCTGGAACTGATCTTCCAGGTAATTCACCAACTGGCTGTTTAACCTCGGCACCTGCTTCCCCTGAATCCGTATGGACCTCTTGGAACTGCGACTGTGATTTAGCCCTCCAGGGTAGCAGAAGCAGCCAGGAAGCCCGGGAGGCAGAGGGACGGGGAGCCAGCCCCCTGTATGAATGATGCCTTCCTGGGAAATGCTTCTCTTCCAGCCCCAGCTCTGCCACTTTGGATGTGACCTTGTGAATGGCCTCCTGGGCTGCAGTTACCTGTGACACAAGAGACTCTGAGGCCATTCTAGATTTATGATTCTATCACTAAATTCCATGAGGATTAAGCTCAACCTGACCATCTATTACTGTGAGCTCTGTCTCTAATAAGAAAGCGATGCAACTGTGTGAGAAATGGTGTCTGAGACCCAACTGAGGAGAGACTAAAAGCCCATCTATCTGCCCAGCAAGCTCCCATGCTCCCAAAGTTCTCTCTCAGTGGGTGTCTGGTGCAGACAGTCTGCATCTGGACTCTTGCCCTGGAGAAATAGCACATCTACTTGGTGAGGTTTGAGGTGACAGGAAGTTCTGATGGGGACAAAGATAACCACAGATGCAGAGGGTGGGTGAGGCAAGCTGCAAATGGCAGCCAAGGAGGACATGATGACCCTGGGTGACAGGTCAGGAACTTCGTTGGCATCGAGATTCTCTAATCCTCCCCGCCCCCTCACCGAATGCCCTGCTCTGTCACTCTCCACCTTATTCCTTTGGACAGGGTCTCTCCCTGAACCTGGGGCTAGGCTGGCAGCCAGCAGGCCCCAGCAACCCTCCTGTCTCCACCCTCCACAGTGCTGGGCTGGAGGCAGATGTGGGATCACACCCAGCTTTTTAAACCGGGTGTTGAGAATTCAGACTCGGTCCTCATCCTTACACAGCCACCGCCGTTGCCCGCTGAACCATCTCCTAGCCTGAGACCGTTTGGCTTTATGGACACTCGGCCATCTAAGAGTCAGCATGGATTACCTTTGGAAATGCTGCTGAATGATGAACTTACACGGTAAACCAGACATCAGCTCCTAACAAGACCGCAAGGAAGTTCTTGACACAAATGTGAGAGCAGCCCTAGCACCAGCTACAAGTGCGCCAGGAACACAGGGAAGCCTCAGCGTTGAGAACACCCACAACTCCTGCGACAGAAGCATCATGACAGGTAGATCTGACCACAGCTTTCATCTAAAGAGAGGACCAAATGCTTTGTTTGTGCTGCTGTCTGTGCATCAAGAAAACCCTCAGAACCCATCACACACACACACACACACACACACACACACACACACACAC
>CABHPH010127638.1:0-27046 GCA_902168325.1 Peromyscus nudipes
AGAGAGAGAGAGAGAGAGAGAGAGAGAGAGAGAGAGAGAGAGAGAGATGAAAGCAGGATGAGTAAGCCATGAGGAGTAAGCCAGTAAGCAGCACTCCTCCATGCCTCTTTATCAGATCCTGTTTCTAGGCTACTGTCCTCCTTGTGTTCCTGTCCTGATGTTTTTGGTGATGACCCCTAATTTGGAAGTATAAGCCAAATATATCCTTTCCTCCCTAACATTTTGATCATGGTGTTTCATCACAGCAAGAGAAATCCTAACTAAGACAAGTTAGAACTAGGATAGTGGCGTGTTGCTGTGACAGACATGACCATGTTCTTGGCAAGATTGTGGAAGGACTTTGAAACTTTGGGCTATAAAAACCAGTAAGTGTTGAGAGTTCAGTGAGTTGTTCCATAGGATGTTAGAAGATAAGAATGTTGACAGCAATCTAGAATGGGTGATTTTAGGTTGTTTCAAGTTGTCAGTGACAGCTATTTATTGTAGTAGGTTTGGATATAGGATTACATATAAGTGTGTTTGCAGGTCACAAAATTAAAAGAGGAAACAGGAGTGGAGAGGAAGAGTTCTTAAAGGCTTGAAAAACAAAGAGAGTAATAGAATACAATGCCACAGGAAATCAAAGGAGAAATATGTTGTGGGATATTTGTTTGCACTGGCACTCTAGAACTTCCAAAAAAAGTTAAACTTGAATCAGGGCAGAGTCAGAAATTTCTGACCTGAATTAGCCATGTATGTATTGGAGGACTAGGGAGTCAGATAGAGAGGCACAAGAAGAGATAAGGAGGGGCTTGGAGAGATTTTTGAGTGGTTTTCAATCTAGGGAACATGGGAAGTAGTGTCAGCTGATTGTTCCACAGCTATTCTTTGGATTTATCAGATTTTTATCTCAGTTTCTGACTTCTGAGTTTTTATTAATACTAGAACAATTAAGATAGACACATTAGGGATAAACTTGTAGAAAAAGAATCAGCTGAATATGAAAGAGAGAGCACATGGAAACGCATAGAAGAAGGAATGGATGAGGAAAAATATAGCATACATGTAAGAAAATGCAACAATGAAACTCATTACTTAGTATGATAACTTAAAACTATTAATAACAATAAGGGTAAATGCTACTACTACTACTAATAATAATAATAATAGTAATAATAATGAATAATGAAAGGAGGTTCAGTTTCTATAATTGAAAGATATAGTGGGACTGTGTCTGGACCCTATGAGACTGTGTGATGGACTTTGAATACGTGTGTGTGTGTGTGTGTGTGTGTGTGTGTGTGTGTGTGTGTAGGAGTAAAGTCTACTCTTCCTTTGTAATTAAGGTTCAAAGGAATGGAATGCTTCAGAAAGGTCACTGTCTTAAGAATTATCACAAATCCTTGGGATGCTACTGATTCAAACCTAGCAGAGGAGGGAAACCTGGATTGCCAATAACCTAGTGAAGCAGGTACATGAAGCCTAGAAAGTGGTGTGTGTCAGAGCAGGATGGATTTCAAATGATTGACTGGAAAATTTGATGGGCTATATTTTAATAAAAATTTTAAATAATTATATGTAATTATGAAATCTCAAAAGTTTTGTAAATTTGCTGAACTTAGATACACTCACTGCAAAAAAGTAATTCTTATTTGAAAAACATGTCTTGCCATTAAATACTGAAATTTATTAATTTATATATATATATTTATCTTAAAAATTTCTGAAAGCTTATATTGACACACACACACACACACACACATATATATATAAAACATAAAAACCTTAATATCTTTCCTATGTTTTAACTTTTGATATATTTCTTCTATATTTGCTTTTCCTCACTTGTCTATCCAGGTTATCATGTCCAGTCTGTTTTCTTTTCTACACAGTAAGAGTTAATATTCATTCTTAGTCATGATTGATGGTACTGAGATGATATCTCCAAAGAGCCTAGCACAGATCTGCTTATTAAACTGTGTATGCTGCTGTTAAAATTGTTTTGATAGTTATTCACACTCTGCTGCTCTCTGTAAGCAAATGAAAGGGTATTTCACTTTTTACAGAATAAAAGAGAATGATTCCCTTCAATCTGAAATATATAAGTAAAGAATGCTGTTTGTTGTCAGGATGAGTAAGAATAGCTGGTGTATGAAGCTAGAGGATCATAAAATCAGAACAAAAAGATGTGCTTTAAATCCCAGATGCTGTGCTACCTAGGAGAATTCTGAGCTGTAAGATTTATTTAACTCACTCAGAGTCATGACACATAGACTGTTCTGAAAAATGGACATTAAACCTCCTGTTTAATGGCTCTGAGGACACCAAATGCTGCATGGTGCAAACATCAGATCAAAGGTTTTCATTTCATGCGTGGTTATAACATCAGGAAGCCGGAGAACTTTTTAACCCTTCCAGTAAAGTTCAGCTTTCTTCCTTCTGTCACCCCTGAAAAAAAACGCCTTCTTCTCTCTGCCATAATGGAATCTGTGGGTCCTCTCTGACATGCTTTAACCTTTAGTAGATTATATCAGCTACTGTCTCCTTTCTTTTATTTACATGCATAATAAGTTTATATTCTAGAGTGAGCTTTTCCTTGCTCCAAACACTGCATTTACACCTTGATGATCTCATAGGTTGTGAATAGCAACTCACTCTGGCACAGGCACCAAAACCAGGGTCAAATTTGGCATCGATTTTCAGTCTTTGAAAATATGTTTTAAACACAGTACTTTAAAACTAAGGGTGGACTAGCAAGATCTCCACTGAAGGAGGTTTGCTGCCTCTTTTGAGGGCAGAGTGAACAGCTACAGAGAGCCACCTCAGCCAAGGGCAGATGTCTGTGAGGCAGCATTTAGCCATCTCCACCCAAAAGGAAAGAACATGTATGGGCAGCTTTTACAGCTTAACTAGGTCTGTTCTCAAATTCCACGGCTTAACTTTTTATCCACTTTTTCTTTCTTGTTTTCTCGTTTATAATTATTGCTTCATGACTGCACTCAAAAAAAAATTTATGCACCAGTTCATATTGAAAAGTACTTCCAGAAGAATGCATCTAGTTGAAAAAGTATCATACACTTCTCAATCAATATTTCCTTAACTTGCATCTTTCCCACAAACAAGGTCTTTCTAGGCATTTTCCTTTAAAAATTTAAAAGTAAAAACAGAGAGCTTTTATGTTATGATTTATTAATTTCTTTCTTTTTGTTGTTGAATATTGTGCTTTTAGAAATGAAGAAACTGAAATACCGATTTATCTTTAGTGATTTTTGGCTAAAACAACTTAGGGAGATCATACCACTTTTATATTTTTTCAGTCATTTTTTCCCCCAACCTTCCATCTGAAAAATCTACTAAAAACACAATAGAGAGGTACTGAGTATCATTTAAAGAAAATATCAGATCTCTGGGATTTTTTCCCCTCTTCTATTGAAAATAGCTTTTCATTCTAAACAGGGAAGCAAATAGGCTAACTACAGACCTTCACCCTCCCTCTTCTCCTACAAAAGCAATCTCCCATGCTCATTCCCAGCTCTGTAGCAGACCACCTGAAAGCTCCAGAATAAAAAGAAGAAATCACACCCAAAAGTATTTCACTGGCAAGAAAAAAATCAAACTCAGGGATAAAATCAGTAAAATAGAAACAAACAATCAAACAAATAATACAAAGAATCAATGAAACAAGGAGTTGGTTCTTTGAGAAAATCGGTAAGATTGACAAACTCTTAGTCACATTAATTTAAATGAAAGAGAACATTCTAATTAACAAAATTAGAAATGAAAAAGGGAAATGAAAAGGAAGAATACTGTAGTTGGATTTCCTTTGATCTGCCAATTCACAACTATTGACATGGAGACTCTTATTTTTTTTAATAACAAAATTTATTTATACTGTGTGCTTTTCATATCATGTATCTTGATCCCATTTATCTCTTTGCATCCACCCTCTGCCCCTGCATCGCCCCCTCCCCAAATAAAATAATATTTAAGAGGAAAAAATGAAGAAATAATACGAGAAATAAAAAACAGGGAAGGAATTAAAAATATCGTGGACACTGCAGTGCGACCCAACAAGTCATGCTGTATACCCCTTGTTCATAAATCTCTACTTGCAATTATTCATTGCAAAGAGTCATTGGTCTGGTTCGAGGCCTCTGGTCCCCACTAGGACTCTTCCTAGCATCCTGCTAGTACCCTGTGTTGGGGAGATCCTGCAGGTTTGGGTTTGTGGGTCCGATCCTTTCACGTGTTCCAGTATATTACAGATGGATTGGATGTTGGGGCAGACCAAATCATAACCCTGGGTTTGGGGCTGGACAGCTATAGGGTTGGTCCACCAGATGGAAAATGGGGACACTTTTCCCATGATCACAATTTCAGGGATGATTCACCTAAACCTTCACTAGCCTTGTTGGCTCTATTGTGCTGCCCTGCTAAGGTGCAGGGCTTGCTTTCCCAAGTCTGCAGCTGGTGGGGGTCAGAAATGGCTCTCCCACTTTTATCAGCACAGGGCCATTTCTCCCACCGCCATTCTGCCTCCAGTGATGATGGGGGGGGGCACTACTCCTCTGCCCCTATTGTCACCAGACAGATGAGTAATGGGAACAGCTCGAGATGGGTTTGTTGTTGTTGTTGTTGTTTTGTTTGTTTGTTTTTTATTATGAAAGCTTCGCCTTAGTTTAGGCTTCTCCCTATCTAGCTCTCAAAACTTACATTAACACTTTTATATTAATCTAAGTTCTGCCATGTGGCTTATTACCTCAGCTCAGTATAGTACTTCCCACTTCCTCCTTGTCTGGATGGTGAATATCACCTCTCTTCTTCCCAGAGTTCCCATCTTTTCCTGGATGTCCTATCTATCCTCTCTTGCCTAGCTATGGACAGTTGGTCTCTTTATCAAAACAATCAAAAGGTACCTTGGCAGAGCCACATCTTCACAGTGTACAAAAAGATTATACACAACACACTACAGACAGAGAGGAAAGCTAGAGAATCATCAGGACATATTTTAAAAGCCTGTACTCCACCAATTATAAAATCTAGAAGATATGGGTAATTTTCTAGATACATACCACTTATCAATGTTAAATCAAGATCAGATAAGCAATTTAAACAGGCTTATAATTCCTAGTGAAATAGAAGCAGTCATTGAAAATCTCCCAACCAAGTAAAAGCCCCGGGCTGGGTGATTTTAGTGAAGAATTTTACCAGAATTTCAAAGAAGAATCTTCGTAATCCCTAATCTCTCTAGGACTCTCTTTATGAACTATGTTGAACTTGTCAGAGGCCTTAATTTGTCATGTGGTTTTTGTCTTAAGTTTGTTTAGATGGTGGATTACATTTATTGATTTATGGCTGTTGAACTATCTCTACATCTCTGAGATGAAGCCTTTTTGATCATGATGGATGATCTTTCCAATGTGCTTTTGGATTCAGTTTGTAAGCATTTTATTGAGATATTTTGCACCTATGTTCATAAAAGATATTGGTCTGTAACTCTTTTTATTTGTTGGGTCTTTATGTAGTTTAGATTTGAGGGTAACTGTGGCTGGAGTGAGATTTATTATTAATTATTTTATTTATTTGTACAGGACCTCTGAATTTTATATATGCTAATTTCATAGTCTTCCTCCTATGTCACTTTCCCAAGTTCCTGGTGTCTTTTCTTTCCTTTCCATATCAGTGTTTTGTTTTAAAGAAAAAAATAATTATCTTATAATTAGCTTTAAGAAATAATATCAGTTGGATTCCCGGAGCTCAGCCTGATGATGTGGAGTGAGTAGAAAATTTCTTAATAAAGAAAAAAAAAAGGAAATAATATCATGTTAACTTTGCACGTTTTTTTCCCCAGAAATATCTTGTAAAGCTGTAATTTAATACATCAGTTAGTATTCTTATATTTGAAGTTAGAATAATAAATGTTTCAGTCACAAAAATAATATTCATGTTGTTCCTTTCTATTGAGATTCATATATGCATATAATGTGTTCTGATAAAGCATATCCCCTATAGCCTGATCTTGAATTTCTTTCTTATCTACCCACAATTTTTTCATGACAACTTTTTGTGTTCTGTATTTTTTAAAGCCAGTTGACTTTATGTTGTCTGCGTGTGCATGGGTGTGAGAGCATCTATGTGAGCATGGACTGATGTGGAAATGTCTTTCTGTATGCTGCGAATATGTGTTTCTCTGATCGGTTGATAAATAAAGCCGTTTGGCTTATGGCAAGGCAGCTTAGAGGCAAGCAGGAAATTCAAAAGGAAAGACTAGAAGAAGGCAGCGGGAGACATAAGCCCGCAGTCCAGGGAGTAGCATGCAATGGCACACAGGTTAAGCCATAGAAAACATGGCAACATACAGATGAACAGAAATGGGCTGAGTTTAAATGTAAGAACTAGTCAATGGAAAGCCTGAGCTAATGGCCAAGCAGTTTTAGCTAATATAAGCCTCTGTGTGTTTACTTGGGTCTGAGTGGCTGTGGACCAGGCAGGGCACAGAGAAACTTCCATCTACAATGGACAGTTTTTCAGGTACTACGGCCATGAATAAAACTCACTCAGTAATTATAATTGATTCTTTAATTAAGTGTGTTATCATGATTTTTATGTGCTTTGATCCTAAGCAAATCCTGGATCTGCAGTCAAAGCAAATGTGAGTTCATGCATGCAATCGTCCTGCCATGTCCAGTGAATCAGTTATTTCTCTGTGATAAAACCCCATTACAAAAAGTGACTTCTAAAAGGAATGGACATCTGTCTTGGTGGGCAGGCATGGAGGCAGGAACAAAAAAGCTAGGAGATCACATCTTCATCTTCAAACACAAACCAGAGTGACTTGAGAGTACATTGAGACTATATACTCTTAAAGTCTCCCGCAGTGATACACTTTGCCAAGCAAGTCCACACCTTTTGACATCCCTTAACAGCGCCCCTCAACTGGGGACCAAGTATTCAAAATATATTGTCTATAGAGGCCATTTCTCATTCAAATTACCACATCCCACAAGTAATGTTTTTGCTGCAGATTTCCACTACTTCTGACTTTTACTATCTTTCTGTCTTGTGTTCCACAATGATCATTGTACCAGGCAGCAAGGACATATGACATAGTTGTCATATTTATAGCCGGACATTCCACAGCCTCACTCTTTGCATGTTGATGAGGCATAGGTCTCTATATAATTATCATAGACTGCAAAACAAAGCTTCTCAGATAAGGCTTGAAGCATGGACTAACATATGAGGATAAGATAAGAACTTAGAGAACAGTGTAATATTATGTCAATATATCAGAATAAGTATATTTTGTTCTGCTTTAGGACTTGTGACTTAACCAATCATGATTTTTGGCCCAATTAAGAGTTCTAACAATGGGTTATGTTTTATAGAGAGAGTTTTAAATCCAATGAGAAAGCAGTGGGTCTGTTTTGACCAGCCAGTCATTGTCATAGATCACAGATTCCCAGATGAGTAAGATTTTTGAGTATTTTCTTCAACAGTAGAATAAATATAAGTCCCCATTGCTTCAAAAGCTGTTCAGTGGGTATGAAACTTCTAGGCGAGCGCTGCTTTGATTTCTCCATGTCCCATGACCCAAGTATCATGTAGCAACCATTGTTCCATTTCTGTCACCAATTCTCCTTAAATGCTAGGAATTATTTATCTCTTTCACATGTCTATAATTTTGTAATATCACAACTGTTATAGAAATGGAATCACACAATGTTATCCCTTATAGTTGGTATTTCTTCCCATAGAGTAATTGTTCAGAATGATGCTATCATTTTTACATTTAGCAGGTATCTACATTTTTTTACTGTAGTTATATAATTCCACAGTATTTCTGGAAGCTTAGAAAACACATAGAATTTCTAAATTAATTTCATAATAAATCAACAAGTTCTCAATGTCATAATTTGTATAAATTTTTTGATAGAAATTATGGTTAACTATGCCTGCCTGGGAATTTTCATTTATGAACTTTTGTTAGCAATCTGATCTTAATATGAAACAATAAAGACCAAAGATATTGCATTTTCTTTCAGGTTTTAGATACTATATTTGATTCATTATTTGATATGGAATTTAGTCTATGATTTGTCTTGACCATGCCTCTACTGCCAAATACCTATTACTTGACATTTAATCATATTATGTAACTCAATTTCTTCTCTTCATCTCAACTGCAGACTCCTAGAAATCTACTATATACAGTAAAGTATAGATACATGCTCCTGTAATGGTTTGAACACTTTGTGGTCCTGAGAAAGCAGCAAATGGTCCCTAGAAACCAAAAATTATATTTTAACATCCATCAGGAGTCACATTTCATCTCTACTATTGAGAACTTTGGCGAACAACTATTCAGAGCAATTTTATCATACTGAGCATTTTTGTACTCAGGATTCATGATAGTTAACTTGTGAGGCCTTTGGTCTGATGTTCTCCATTCAAATATTTGCTATGTAATTTTAATTGAAATGTGACTGTGATTAGATTGTTTATGCTTTCTAAAATATATATCCCTAATAAAACAGTAAATAATATTGTGGGTTAAAAAGACAGTCAAATTTATCTGAATTTTGCTTATACACACATACACACATACACACATACAAACACCCACACACACATTTATATCAGATCATTCAAGGAGGATGATAAAACAGTATGTGTCAGATGTTGATATATTCATAAACAACCATATGCATATAATAACTATTTTTATTTTTATCAACACCTAATCTATAAATGTAACATGAATCTTAAAAGACATTATTAATGAAAACAAACCTGAAGCCAGGTATTGGGGTGAATGCCAAAAGATCAGAATAGCAGAACAAGCCACAGCCTCACCTCACCAATTCCTCAGCTGATCCTGTTTCTTCAGACTAGAAGCGTTTGAGTCCTCATCCTGAATGAATCTCAGTTGAACTGTTACTCAGAAGCCTAAAAGCTTAAGCAGCCCTAGTTCCTGGTCCTCAAGCCTTATATACCTTTCTGCTTTCTGCCATCACTTCCTGGGATTAAAGGCTCACTTCCTGGGATTAAAGGCATGAGTCACCATGCCTGGCTGTTTCCAGTGTGGCTTTAAACTCACAGAGTTCCAGATGGATCTCTGCCTCCCAAGTGATAGGATTAAAGGTCTGTGTGCCACCATTTTCTGGCCTCCAGATCTAGTGGCTGTTCTGTTCTCTGACCCCAGATAAGTTTATTAGGGTGCATAATATTTTGGGGAACACAATATCACCACATTTCCCATTTTTGTCTAAAATTTTAAAAAAAGCTTATAACTAATACAAGAAAAACTATATCCAATAAGTATTTACAATATATACAGTCAAGAATTACATTAATAATGTCTAGCCCATTAACATTTGACAGATTCAGATGAAAAACTCCATTAATATATAACAAATTCAGATAAAAATTTTCATTACTTATTCTATTTAAAACAAGTAGTTTCTTTTTAAAAGTAGATTCAATATTGACCTTTTTATCTTACATCCATATTCCATCTTTTTTCTTTTCATAATAGATTCAATAATCTACCTTTTGTCATTTTTATATCTTCCCCTTTTCTTTTTAGAGTACATTCAATGATCTACCCATATATCCTATTATTTCTTTATCTTTTTCTCAGAGTAGATTCAATGATCTGCCCCATATAAAGGCAATTTTTTTCCTAATTAAAATACTAAATGTTCAAATGACTAAAATTATTGAGGAGACAACAAAATTTTTATTTAGATATTAGTAGAACAGCTCCCTGAAAGGAAAATAGTTACAATACCTGAAACATATTTGAAAATAGTTTATAGAAACCTTAGTTTTTGGTTCTTCCCCCTAAAACTTTTAAGACTCTATTATAATACAAAATTTAATATATTTTCATATTTATAGTGGTATGTAACATTTAATTCACATTTAATTAATGTGAAATGATTTGATCATATATTTTTACTGTTGAATATTTTCATTTTTTTTTACAGAATCCAGCCTACATTTCTGAAGCTCATTTCCAAGCCCTCATACTATCAAGGATTATTACAGTCATTATTACAACATTCTCCTAGATGAATTTTCACTTACAATGCTGTTTCAATACTGTGTTAAAAGGGATCTCTTTGATCAAACTTCAACAAATATTCTCAGCATTTGTGGGAAGCATCTTGCTGGCTTGGTATGTCTCATGGGCATGATTTCAGTTAAAGGGCATGCCTTAGGGAGAAGGATTTGAAAGAGACTTTAAAGAACAAATTGTCTTTCTGCTCTGGCATCATTCCACTTGTCTTTCGTCTAATCCTAAAGAAATTGGTACTCGTATATTTCTGAAGATTTTGTGAGAATTTAGATCATTGCTGTTCCGGCTTAATCTTATTGTTTGTCATCCCCCTAGGTTACTATGAGTCCCAAGAGAGTTCAGAAAATTGAAATAGTGAAATAATACCAGTTGAGAAAAATGATTGCTATTACAGGGTATTAATCTGTAGAGTTCAAACTCATTAATCTAGTTCACCCTTGTCTGAGAGCCGAGAAAACACAAAAGACAATGCTACTGAATAAAGGGTCAGGTTGAACAAAAAAAATGAGGTGATATTAAAACCAACTCCAAGGTTATATTATACATCAAAAAGGGAATTGTACATTTTTCTTAAGTGTTGGATTTGCTTAGCATGGAGTGCTGGTCCTCCTCGAGACCAGATTCAATTTTTTTTGTTTAGGATGCTTAATAACTCAGTGATGAAAGTATCCAAAATTAAACACTACAATACTCCTGAAGGGAAAAAATATGAAAGAAATAATATGAGTTTTCCCATTCTAGTGTAAATCTTCAGCTTCCCTCATTATTATAACCAGTTTCCGTGTCATTTCATCCTTTGTATTCTGTGTTCAGATGTTACTCCTTGGAGATTTAGACATTGGTATTGAGGATAGATGGCATTTGTCACTATAACAGCTGTGGCAATTTGGATGTCAAGAAAGACATTTTTCAAGCACTGGTAGCTCTAGTTGGCAGGTGAGTCCTCAGTGGCTGTGTTGAGCCATGCACCACACTGGGACAATGACAGTGCTATAGTTGCCTACAATGCATCACAGAAGATTTCCATGACACTGGCGAAGCAAATTCATGGAGATTGTGGTATTTCTTAAAAAAAAATAGGCCTATTCTCAAATTCCATAGCCACAACACTGAAAATGTAAAGTGACTATTACATTTGGGGGAATAAAAAAGTAATATGATGAAGCAAATATAAAAAATTATTTGTTCAACACAGAAGAAATATTAACTTAATACCCAGTGCTAAATTTTTGTAGAAGACCAAACTGTTATGAATAAAGAAGGAATGAGAAATTATATGTGTCTTTGAGAAAAAATAAAAGCATTTAATATAGAAAACTATTCCTTTATGTTTAAATACCAGATTTGAAAACAAATGTCTAAAGAAATATATTTGGGGGAATAGTCATTTACTTTGCTATATATTTGACATAAAATTTCTCCAAGAATAACAAACATATTAGTTAAATCTATTTAAAAATTTATACTTTCTTCAAAAAAAGAGAGAGTTCTGAATTTTGTGTTTGGTAGGAAAAAATATCAGACCCAAAATATGAAGGAAATATATTACAAATGAATTGTTGTATTGAGAGGTTTTGAAAAATATAAGATAATTTTAACAGAAATACTACATTTTATCAGAATTTTCTTACTTAACGTCTAAGTATAGAAAGTTTGTATTTGAAATATCATTTGTTTTACTTTTTCCAAAAAATATTTTAACACTTCTTAATGTGTATATGTGTGTATGTGCACATATATCTTGATGCCTATAGAGATCAAAAGAGGTTGTCAAATCCCCTGGTGCTAGAGTTACAGGTTTTAGTGAGCCATTAAATGTAGGTACTGGGAACTGAACTTTGATCCTTTGAAATAACAGCAAGCATTTATCAGAGATGAGACACTTTTCTAACTAACCAGTTTCACTCATTATCTTAATAATAAATGAAATATATTTTTAATTGTTTATAAATTAATGCTTCTAAAAATAGAGTTGAAATATTTCTAAGAAATTATAAATTATAGTGTTTTATCAATATTCAGGTTCATAGTTAAAATTAACAAACTGTAAAAGGGAATTTTACATGCAAGACTGATGTCATTTCCTTATTTCTTAGTTGCCTCTAGTTCTTTTTCTAGGTTTGAGGCCCCAGGAGATTGACCTTTCAATGTCAGCATGTCTATGGAGTCTCTGGTTGTACTGGTCGTGTTTAGATATCTATGTTTTTGATGTGTAATAGGTGTGGCTTCCTTGGCATTTCAAGAAGACATGATCTCACTGCAGATTTTCTGTCCCTTGCTCTTGTGCAATGCTCTCTGAGTCCTATGTACAGAAATTGCATTGTAAGTGTATCGTGGGGCTGGACACCATACAGTCATCTGTTCCCTGTGTTCTGGTTTTTGGTAACAGTCTCTGTCTGTTGCAGAAAGAAATTTCTTTAATGGAGGCTGAGAACTGCACCTACCTGTACATATATGGAAAAAGTTAAAAATGCAGGTAGGAATTATGCTGGTTCAGTAAAGTGGCATTTGTACGTTCTCCTCTAAGATTCATGCCATCATTTGACCTGAACAGTTAGCTAGGTTTTCAGTGCCATGCATGATTTCTGTGTTGTTGAGTAGGACCTACATACAATTAGAGAACTGTTAGTTACTATCAAAAGAAGAGCATCATAGTTTCACTCTTAGACTCTTGTGCCATGCAAGTTGTTATTGTAGTGCATAGGCATATAGTCAGGTTGGATTATTAGTTGCTTTCCTTCTTTGGAAACTTGCATGCACTTTCTGGTATTATGAAAGCCAGACATCAGGGAGAAGGCTTTCAGGTGAGATACATCACAGATTCCCCAGTTCCTGTGTTTGATGTGCATGCTCTCTTCAGCAATAGGAATTGACTGACGAAATGTGATTCAAACAAGAGCAATACCAATAGTCTATGATGTTTTCTGAGTATCTTGTAGTCAAGTCACCTGGCAGGAGAATTATCTTGCCTGGTGTTCGTGTTTTTTATTGGTCTATCATTCTTGGAGGGAGCATTGCCAACCCAGTTTGGAAAATTTTATTTAAACAAAATACGTATACATATAGTCTTATATATAATTTTATATAAATAAGTAATGATTACTTATTGTCCTTTCAGACATCCTTCCTGTTACTTTCCCCTCCTCCTCCACTTTCCTTCTGTGTTAACCTCATACCTGAGTCTCTAATTCAAGGAATCCTTTTTTTTCCTATTTTATCTTTAAAACATTGTTATCCTGCTGTCTCCTTTCTAGTGTTCTGCCTCTCTAATCGTCTTTTCTTATTTTCCTGGTTTCTGCAGTTAGGCAGGGTTAAATACTGACATCTGAAGATTTGGAGTCAGGAGTTCCAAATCAGAAAGAGCAAGCACAGTTTGTCTTTCTGAGTCAGGTTAACCTTATTTAATGAAATGATTTCAACACCACTTATTTACCAGAGAATTTCATGATTTCATCTTTCTTTATAGCTGAACAATATTCCATAATGCATATTACTACATTTTAGTTATCCATTCTCTACTTGAAAAACATTTATATTTTTTTCTAGATCACAGCTAGTGGAAGTAGGGGGTCAATGATAAAGGTTAGGTAACTGTGTAATGGGAAGTGAAGACATTTGGGAATATGCTGAAGAGTGATATAGCTTGGTCATGTATTAATTCATTTTTGCTTTTTTGAGAGTTCTTCCTATTTTCAGATATGATGAACTAGTTTGCAATCCCAGAGTAAATGAAAGTTTTGTTTTTCAAACATCCTTTCCAGAATTTAGTTTCTGTTTTGTTCCTTTATTTATTTTCATTGATTTTATCCATTCTGGGTGGGTAAGATGAAATCTCCAAAATGATTTATTGTGCATATTTCTAATTTCTAATTGAAAGATGAACATTTTTGAGTTATTTCATCATTTCTTTGATTTTTTTTCTTTTGAGAATTATCTGTTCAGATCAATGGTTCGTTTTTTTAATAGTTCATTTGTTTGTTACTTAATATCTTTTTTGATTTCATTATATATTTTACATTATTAATCCTCTGGCAGATGTATTTGCTGGCAACTGATTGTTTCTTTGGCTGGGCAGAAGTTTTCTATCTTCATGTCTAAAATTTTTTAGCTTCGTGTCTTGATTGCCCTAATTATTGGGTAACAATAGAATAGTATTTAGAGAGTCTTTTCTTACTCCTGTTACCATGTAGGGTACTTCCTATGTTTCCTTCCAACGTTGCCAATGCTTCAGCTTTCACATTAGGTGTTTGACCCATTTGGAGTTAGTTTCTGTGCAAGGCACTAGATATGTGTCTCTATTTCATATTTTTCTGATGTGGATATTATTTCCAGCACCATTTGTTGAAGATGCACTCTCTTTTCTCTAATGTATTTTTTATGTCTTTTTCAAATATTAAACAGATGTAGTTACATGTATCATGCTTAGGACTTATATTTTGGTTCTTTTGGTCTACACATCTGCTTTGTTCCCATAGCACATTGTTTTTATTATTAAGATTCTGTAGTATATCTCGAAACCTGGAATTGTAATCCCACCAGCATTGTTAGTTTTGCTCTGGATAGTCTTGGCTCTCTAGGTAATTTTATTGTTGAGACAGGTTTTAGGGTAGTTTATGTTGTTGTTTATTCATTTTGTTTGTTTGTTTTTTAAATCCTGTGAAGAATATGAAAGGGATTTTGATTGGGACTACATTGCATCTGTAAATTGCTTCTGCATCAATGGTCATTTTTAATATATGAGCATGGAATGTCTTTCAGTTTTCTACTGTCTTTCTCAATTTCTTCCATCTGAGAATTAAAGTTTTCATTGTAATGATCTTTCACCTCCTTGGTAAGACTTACTTGTAGATTTTTTTTTTCTTGGAGGCTAGACCTCTTAGCAATATTTTTGATGTTATTTTAAAATATCTTGGGCTTTAAAAGTAGATTCTGTGTTCTGCCACTTTTCTGAAACTGTTGATTGTTTCTAAAGTTTTTATATAAATTTTGGAATATCTTATGCATAATATCATATAATCTGCAAGAAGGGATAGATTTACTTCTTCCATTTCTCTTTGCATTCCTTAATTTCTTTTTCTTATCTTATTGCTTCAGGTTGTATTTTAAGACCAATATTGAAAATGAGTAGTGGTAGTGGGTCTGTTCATTCCTGACTTTAGTGTAGTTGCTTGACATTTTTATTCATTTAGGATGATGTTTGCTGTGGGTTTCTACAGCATTGTTTTGAGGTATGTTCTCTCTAGTTCTAAACCCCCTAAGACATTTTTTAAGTTGAAACTTTATTTTATGTCATATTCAGAAATTAGTTCAAAGTGAATCAAAGACAATACTAGAAAACTATAAAACTATTAGAAGAAAACATAGGGATAAATCCTTTTGACGTTGGGAAGCAGTTTTGCTCACTATTATAATACCAACACATTCACCTCTTATTGTTGGTTTTGGCAATGTTTTCCACAATATGATAATGGAATTGTAGATTACAAAAGAAAAAACAAGGTACATTGGACTTAAAAATTGAAAATGTGTGCATATCAGAAAATATAAACAGTGTAAAGGTAACGATGGAATGGGAGACAGTATTTACAAACACAATTCTGACTACGGTGAAAACCAAGAATATATAAAGAACTCCTTCAGTTCAACAACAAACCCCAACTTGCCTAATTATGAAGTAAAAAGGAGCAAAATGAAGATGCCCACTCTCACCTTCTTTTCAGAATAGTACTGTAAGTTCTAAGCAGATCAATTAGATAATAGAAGAAAGGTAAAAACAGTATAGTAGGAAAGGGAAAAAATAAGTTGTTTTCTGATAGCATAATCCTATGTGCAGAAATCCTTATGACTGCCAAAAATCTTAGAATTTATAAAATATTTAATCCAGGAAAACTGTAGGACACAAAATCATCACAAAAAAATCAGTAACATTTTATACATTGATAATAAGCTGTGACAACCACATTATAATTATAATTATGTGATTTATTTTATTTGTGGATTTACATATGTTGAACCAACTCTTCACCAAGATACAGCCAACTTGGTCATGATGGATAATCTTTTTGATGCACACCTGTACTTAGTGAGCAAGTATTTACTTATTTTTGCACCTATGTTCATCAGGGTTTTGGCCTGTAGATTTTTGTTGATGGTATCTTTACCTAGTGTTGGTACTAGAGTAATACTCACTTCATAGAAGTACTTTAGGAGTGCTCATTCTGTTTCTTTTCTTTTTAATAATTTAAGGAGGATTGCATGTAAACGTTCTTTTAAAGTCTCGTAGAATTTTGCTGTGAATCTGTCTGTGCCTGAACTTATTTGAGATGGAAGGAATTATATTATTACTTCAATCATCTCATTTATTATGGGTCTACTTAGGTTATTGATTTATTCTTAGATTTATTTTAGTGGTTTGGATGAATCTAGAAATTCATCCATTTATTAAAAGAAAAGACTTTACAACAATGGAATATATGATTTAAGGATTTCCTTATAACATCTGAATTTCTTTGCTGTCCATTTTAGTGAATTTCTGTTCATTTTTGTGTCTATTAATTTAGATCCTATCTGACTTTCTTTTCTTTACTTTGGCAAATGGTCTGTCAATTTTGTTTGTCTTCTCTAAGAACCAGCTCTTAGACTCGTTGATTCTTTGTATTGTTTCTTTGTTTCTATTTCATTAATTTCTCCTCTGATTCTCACTTTTTTTTGTCATCCACTGAGTTTGGATTTGTTTTGTTTTTACTTTTCCAAATTCTTGATGCACATCAAGTTGTTTTTTCTCTTTATGATTTTGATTTAGGCACTTATATCTATAAACTTCCATGGTACTACTTTTAATGTACCCTATAGATTTTGTTATTTTTTATTTACATTTTCATTTAGTTCAAGAATTTCTTTCTTTGACCCCTTCATCATTAAGTAATGAAGGGATTAATCTCCATATGTTTGTGTACATAAGAGAAATTTATTTGCTGTCAATTTTAAGTTTTATTGCATTATGGTCAGAGAGGACACCTGGAGTTGTTTCGATTTTTCTGAGTATGTCAAAGTGTGTTTTGGATATCATATTTTAAGGAGATTATCATGAGCTGTGAAACAGAATGTATATTATATGGTGTTTGGTTTAATATTCCATGGTTAACTATTAATCTCAATTGATGTATGATGTCATTGAATCATAATGTTTCTGTTCTTATTTTTGTCCATATCATCTGTCATTTGGAGAGAGGGCT
Organism: Peromyscus nudipes; assembly: GCA_902168325.1. NCBI lineage: Eukaryota > Metazoa > Chordata > Mammalia > Rodentia > Cricetidae > Peromyscus > Peromyscus nudipes. Next base: position 17,299 of record CABHPH010127638.1, read on the forward strand.
ATTTAAATCACCTACTATTAATGAGTTGATATTAATTTGTTTTTATGAAATTGGCTACACTACAATTTGGTGCACATATTTTTAGGACTATAATATCTTCTTGGTTAATTTTCTTGTTAAGAATGAGGCATCATTCTTTATCTCTATTGTTTAGTTTTAGTTTAAAATCTGTTCTGTCAGGTATTAGGATAGTGACACCTGCTTTGCTTTTTGTTCCTGTTTAACTGGAATACTTTTGTCCATCCTTTTACTTTCTTATTTGCATCCACAGAGCTAGTATAAAATCAGACAAGGTGACCCAGTTTATTGATTAGTTAGTTGTTGCACAATATTATTTTAAGGTGTGTTACTTTTGTTTATATTGCATTTGTTTAGCCCTGTGAAGCTGTATTACTATTCCTGTGTAAAATACCTGATCATCTAATTAAGATCTGAATGGCCAATAGTGAAGCAGGAGAGAGGATAGGCAGGGCTGGCAGGCAGAAAGAATTAATAGAAGGAGAAATCCAGGAGAGGCTAGATCTAGGAGAGAGAGAAGGAGGAGGACACCAGGAACTAGCCACCCAGCTACACAACCAGCAACGGAGTAAGAAAGAAAGTTCTATAGAAGCAGAGAAAGATAAAAGCCCAGAGGCAAAAGACAGATGGGATAATTCAAAGTTAAGAAAAGCTTGGAGGAAACAAACCAACCTAAGGCCGGCCATTCATAATTATGAATAAGTTTCTGTGTGTGGTTTATTTGGGAGCTGGGTAGTGGGACCCCAAAAGAGCAAGAACAAACAACAGTAATTGCTTGGTTTTAATTTCTTTTTTAGGGTGAAGTCTGTTCAACCATTATAACTTTTGTAATTTAGCATTAACTACACAAATACAATTTTGAAAAATATTTAGGAAATTAAAATCTAGAAATAAATATTCCTGTATCATCAATTACACCTTGCCAGTATATCCCAAATTTTGTTTCTCAGAATATTTTACTTTCTATTGTTTCAATGTTAGAATAACAAATTTAGAGCTGCATGGTTTAGCTAAGGTACAGTTAGGGAGTGTAAATATTCACTAATTGGTCATGTTTTTCATAAATGAATAGCCCTCAAAGCTTGTATGATATTAGTGACAGGCTTGAAAATGTGAAACTAGAAGAAAATGCACTTTGCCCAAGTGGGAATGGCACCGGCCCTTCTGTTCTTTAACCGAAGACGCCCCATGTGAATCAGTTTTTGTACAAACTTTCTTGTAATCCATGAAGACATGCCTTACAATTTAAAACAAATCCTGAAAAGCAGTTCACTTGGAAAAACTTATTATCTAAGGCCCAGGCACAGAAAACAGAATTCATAAGTCCTCACTTTAACTCAATATTTCTACACATGCCAATATATGTAAATATAAAATTGAAAAATTATACTTAAGCCTCTTATTTTCGTTCCTTATGCTCCTTACATTAACACAAAGTAATATAATAATATCTTCATCAAAGAATACTTATGAATAAAGGCATTAATGCAACTTAAGGTTCTTAAAATAATGACTGATAATAAAAAAGAATATAGAATTCCAGTTATTTATTTATTTATTGCCATACTGTTTTGTTGTCCAGGCCATCTGATGTATCCTTGCTCTAATGGTCATCTTGCCTCTGCCTTCAAAGAAGTTATTGCTACAGGTATTTGCCCTCATGTCTGACTTAACTTCCTTCATTACATTGCATATTTATGGAGAGCTGAATTAGTATTTAAGTCTATTCATCAATATATTGGCAATTTTTTCAAATATTTTGCAAAGGTAAACATCATTGCAGTTGTAATAAAGAACATATGTGTGATTGTGTGTGTGTGTGTGTGTGTGTATTTAAGGTATCTGAGTGAAAATGTGCATGTTATTTTCAAAGTTTGTTCCTTCCCATTGTACTCTTCTAGTGCCTTAGTGATGTGGAAATATAATTGACATGAGAACCTTCTGCTGCCCAAGCATAAATTGATGAGACTGTATCACTGCCCCCGCCCCAATCACATGCATTAAATGAGTGCCAAAAGCAAGAATTAACTTTTGCTATTCTAAGCTCCTGTGCATTTAGAGTGTTTTGACCATTAGAACAGGAATTAGCCTTTGCAACAAAAGTGTGACCTGGCAAAATAATGGAGGACAACATCTTTTCTACATCATCTACAATAAAGTTCATCCTGCATCATCTACAATCAAGTTCATCCTGCATCACCTATGAGCCACATGAATTCCACAAACTCCTACCTTTCCTCAGAGAATTGTTTCCTATTGCTTTTCACATTTTAATGTCAGCTGACTGTTGCCTAGTTTGATCTCATTACAAATCTGTACTAGCTGTTTTTCACAGAGCTGTTTGGGAGAATATTGGAATTTACTGTAATTATATTCTCTGATATGTATTTTCTTCAAAACAAAAGTTAAATGGCATTTCTTTACTTGCTATAATAAAATATTCTGTTTTCTGCATAGTTTCCGATGAAAACATGTCCTTGCTATATAAGGGCATGTTTTTAATTTTTTTGAGGGTGAAATCCAAGCTTCAGAAAATAGTGCTCCTTAATGAAATTAGCAGAGTGTAATGGAACTGGATGTTGGGTAACAGAAAAGCTCTGTGAAAACAGAAGAATTCGAGAGCAGGGATTGCATGCACGAAAAGTTATTGGAGCAGCCTTCTAAAACCCAAGATTTTGTGCTTCAGTCTGCACAGAGGGGATAATGTAGATGCTATGTGCATCAAAGTCCACAAAAGACAGGGTGACAGAGGCAGTGGAACAGCTTTAGTGAAATAAAAACGTTGCACTGAACAACTTGAGAAAGACAGATAGTTTACTAGTGTGTCTGATACCTTCAGCTAATACTCTTAATAGTCTTTTTACTTTTTTATTTACTATTTTTGAGATTATAATGTAGCTACATTTCTCCCTTCCCATTGGGCCCTCCAAACCCTCCTATATATTCCTCCTCACACTCCATCAAATTCATGGTGTCTTTTTCAATAATTGCTAATATACATATATATGTATATATACATATATATGCATATATATGTATATATACCCGTTGAGTTCATATAATTGTACTGCTATATCTGTTTTCTGGTTTTGATTAAGCTTTTCCTGCACCTTGATAACTGTCATTTTCTAATTTTATAAACAAACATACAACATCTCACAAAGAAAATTAATCAATATTTCCAAATTGTATATAATAAACATAAGAAAGGCACAATGGATCATTCAATAAATTTTCTGTTACTGGGATGTTGAATTTGTAAAAGTAATATAATGGTGGGCCATGGAGAAACAGTTCAGTGGTCATGGCTACTTACTCCTCTTGCAGAAATTTGGTTTCTAGAATCCACTTGGTAACTCAAACTTCATGTAATTCCAGGTCCAGGGGATTTTATACCCTCCTCTGGCCTCCATGGGCTACTACATTCACAAAGTTCATATAAATTCCTGCAAGCAAGCACACATATAAAAGCAAAGTCTGTGAGTTTTTGAAGCAATAATGTGAAATCTTTTACATAATATTGTCTTTACACTGAAATATCAATATGCTAAGGCCATTAAATAATTAAATGTAAATGTTAGAGTGTTTTCAACACCAACACGTATGTTTTGCCTCCCTTGAGATCTATGAACTCTTAATAACATTTTGATTACCATGCTAGTAAAAGAGATGATAGGAAACTTATGGCCATAGATAAGTGGGTTATTAGCAAATATAAATATAATATGGGATTGACACAAACAAATATTTTAACACTGTGGAAATAAACTAAATAACTACAACAAATTGGGCACCATCTACCTTTCAAATGCTGCTGACCTCTCAGGAGGAGGAAAAAGTGTCTTGACACAGTGGTGCATAACTGACCTCACCTCCTGCCTTTCTTCAGTTGGTAAAATGAGGAGTTTTTGTCAAGGCCAGGTCAGCCTAGGTTTCCAGTAGTGTTTCTTCCATTATTTTTGAGGGAATTAGATTCTGGAGCAGCATGTGAGAGCTAAGCACTGGATGGACTGTGATAGTCTGAGATTTTAGTTTGGCTTGGGTAATTCTACTTCTGGCTAGGGTTGTACATATGAATGAAGAGAACCAACTGTAGATCTGTGTGAGTGCAGAGGCCACAAACTACGATAGCCACTGTGACCACTATTTGGTTCTTCAGGTTTCTTTTCATATTTGAGGTTATCATACTGTTTGAATTAGAATAGCCTTTTAACTTTACTAACACACCTTTAAGTGGTCTCTATATCTTTTTATGGCTTCATTTTTTCTTTCTTATTTAGTCATATATTCATTGTACACAATAATGTATTTAATAAAAAAAACATTTCCTTGTGTGGATATAATGACTATATTCACCCTTCCTTTTCATATTCCCTCTTCTATCCTTCTGTAGATGTAACCAACCATCTTATTAAATAAGAAACACAAAGCCAATACAAAGATGAAAGCCAAGAAATCAGAGCAATAGCTAAGAGCTAAAATCCTTACCCTTCCTGTCGCTGTTGCTGTACCTCTCCGAAAGAGACCTACTTCCTGTGTCTGTCTTTTTTTATAGTTTCTGTTCTGCCTTCTTATTGGTTGTTAACCCAACCACATGACCTCCTAGTCACTGCCTGTCTGTACAGACCTCCAGGTCTTCTGTGGTTGGTATTGAGATTAAAGGTGTGTGTCTCCAATGTTGGCTGTATCCTTGAACACACAGAGATCTACCTAACTCTGCCTACCAAGTTCTGGGATTAAAGGCGTGCACCACCACTGCCCAGCTTTCGCTATGGCTTGCTAATAGCTCTGACCCCTGGGCAATTTTATTTATTAACATACAAATCACATTTCTGTACAAATAAAATATCACTATATCCTTCCTCCGTTTCTATTGGCCCCCTTTCTTCCTTAGACTGTGTTACTTCTACATTTGTGCTGTATATACACCAGTGATGTATCTATATAGAACCTAGAATTCACACATGACAGAAAACATGTGATGTTGCTATTCTGAAACTGATTTATTTCACTTACTAGGATTGCTTCCAGGTTCTTCTATTTTTATACAAATTATATAGTTTCACACTGAGTTTTGTTGACTTTTTGTTGTTGCTGTTGCTGTTTTTTTTTTTTGCTTTTTTTTTTGATGTTTGCTTCCATCAATGACTGTCATTTATATGTACTTATAGGCAAGGGCTTTCTGTAAAGGACTCTAGCATCTCAGAAGGATAATAACTCCACTGTATAAAGAACGGGGAAAAAAATCTACTAAAAAAGTGGGCAATGAACTGATTTCAAAAGATGAAGAAGAAAAAACCAATAAACATATAAAAATGTTCAATGTTCTTGGCTCAGCTCAGTACTAGGCTCTTGATTCTAACTAGTTGCCCTGATGATAAGTGTGTACTCACACCTGAGTTTGACATTGCTCATCATAATTGCATCACAAGGCAAGACCAGATCACCTCTGCCATCCCAGTCAGGGGTCTACATAAAACTTCACTGGTCTCTACAACTGAATTTCATACATATGAAGCATAAAGATTCTCAGGGACTCAGAACAGTGGATTTTTGAAAAACTAGCTGTGAATGCTGTTCAGAACAGGACTATCAGATTTTTTTTTTTGCTTTCTTTGACTTCCTTTCTTGTGTTTATTTTCTTATCCTTATTCTTTTTTGTTTTGCTTTGTTAGTTTGTTAGCTGGTTGGTTGATATATACTTATTTTCATTCTATATCTTCTTTGTTTGGTTTCATCTTCTTTTTTGTCCTTTTGTCTAATATTTTAGTATTTAATTATTCTAATTGTTACTTTTATACAACTACTGCAAGTTTGTAAAGTACGTGTCAATGGAGTTTTATCCTCTATTACCCTTAATAGACCTTCATAGCTCTCCCACATTGTTCTGTATCCACAAAAGCTTCTCTCCTACATTTTTGCATTTGTAATTGTTACCCCTTCCAACAGGTGCACCCTCCTTCTCCGACATAGTGTATTCCTTTCTTCCTCTTTTGCCTATTCTTTCATCATTTCACTACTTAAATACTGACACACCCAGTTCTAAATAATAACCACTTCCCAACCAGTGCTCTAACAATACTGATCTAAATCACAAAAAGTATAATGCAAAAAGGTCTCAGACAGCTAGCCAAACCCAGTATTGCCAAGGAGGTGGTATTGGTGTGAGTGAATGTGTGTGTGTGTGTGTATGTGTTGGCAGCAGGCGCTGAACAGGCCTTGTGCATAGGCTGTTTGCCCTAAGTTGCCCTAAGGTGCACTTTTGTCCTTCCTCTTTTCCTGTGTAAGTCACAGGATGTTTACGATATAGCTATTGCTGGAACATTGTTTCAAGAATCAGCTCTCTGCTTGCAGTCTTCCTGTTTGGCTGAGCTGCTGGGACACAGATGGGAACCTGAGGACCGTACCCTGACCCCATGGAGAGTAGGAAGTAGCAGGGTATATAAGGCTGATGGATAGCAAATAAAGGAGCTCTCTTTGAATGAAGAATCGCAGCGTGTCCAGAGTGCTGTTTAACCTCCGCGTCCCTCGCCAGTTCTCGGTTCCTGGCTGTGCAGGTCGGAGCAGTATTGGTGTGAATGAATGTGTGTGTATGTGTGTATGTGTGTGTGTGTGTGTGTGTGTGTGTGTGTGTGTGTGTGTGTGCATCCTACTATGTATTCCTTGTAAAGATCTGCAGGAAGCACATCCTGTAGTTAAGACATCCATCCCTCTGGAAGGACTCACAGGAAACAAAACAAGAAGCATTTTTCCCAAATAGAGTTGAGGAAAGAGAAAATAAAACTGGAACACAGATCCATTAAAACAAATATGCAAAATATGAAAAAGAAATACAAGAAATATGATCCATTTACTCACTCTAGTCCATTCTCAACTTTTCAAATCCCATATATACTGGAATCAAAAGCCACAGTGACAGCTAAATTATCTGAGGAAAAAGATCAAAGTCTTACTTTCTGAAAGAATTAATGGAGATATAAAAGAATGAAATAAACAGATGCATGTCCAAAGAAAATGTGAGATTGTGACAAGGTGTCCAAAGTAAATGAAAAAGTTAGTAATTTGGAAGAGAAATTCTAAAACATGAAGAAAAAAATTTAGCATGGAAAACTGAAACGTTGAAAAAGAAAGAAAAAAAGTTTAATCAAATGGGTACCATATCAGAAAACACTATCAATCTGCTCATCCAGAGATAAGTTGGGAGCATTAACATGGTGTGGGCAGGCTTGGTTCTGGGGAATTACCCCAGGCAAGGCCAGGATATGAGCTGCACATCTAGTGTAGGTCTGGGAATGTAGAGGTGGCTGGGAGTGAGGGGATCTGACTTCCCAACCTTTAGCCACTTTGTACTTGCATCTCCAATTGTAAGCCAACTGCAACACAATGCATAATCTTAATTTGTTTTTAAATTAAGTCTGTGAGTATTTTGATGGGAGTTTCTGTGCCTATGTTGATCAGAGAAATTTATCTGCTCTTTTTTTGTTGTTTGTGGGGGATGGAGGAAGCCCTGGGTGAATGTGTATGGAGGAAAAGAAGCCCTGAGTGAATACATATTGTTGACAACAGCCCCTATGCTCCAAACACATGGGAATGAAACAGGCTTCCTGGAGGAGGCTCCTAGAATTCTCAAAGCCTTCCTCCCATCCATGTGGATTTTGACATATTGGCAGTGTATGCAAAAACTAGTATCTGCAGCTTCCTCTTCATGGATTACTGCAACCTGAGACTTCTCCAAAGTCTCTACAAAGTCTTCTACAAAGATCTCCTATTGAGACTTGCTAACCCCACATCCTTTGCTGCATATAATAAACATGATCTTTTTCTGGGCTGCTGATTGGCAAAACGCCGCCATCAGAACAAGTATGGACCATCTAATCTTAGTTGTTTTTTTTTATATGTTTGTCTCTTATTTCTTCATTCTCTTGTTATGCCATTCAGGTTTCCAGAACCAAGCTGAGTAGATCGTGGTGCTGGTAGTTGTCTTTGTCTAGTATTGGTATTGTATAATACTGTATTTATAAAATAAAGACAAAAATTATATTTTATGTGTTCAAAGTCTCTATGATTTTCTTCAATACTTGAGGATACGTATAAGTATGTACCTAATCTTGTTCTCATGCTTTTCTCTGTCTATTCATAACAATATTTCCATTGGAAAAGAAATTGACAATTGTTTTGTTTGCTTTCTATAAATATCTTTTCAAAAGTGTGTGAAGACTATAAGATTGTTTTCCTGCATTCTTGCTTAGGCATTTTGATGATGTTGCTCCCTTTCATTACCTTAGTTGTGTTTGCTGTGCTCAAGTTTTCTTGACATCCTTAGACTTTGGGTTTATGATTTTTAAGAAATCATGAAGCATATATAGTATTTAAAAGTGAATTTTGAGGTCATATTTTGTTCACTACGTGTTAAGAATCACCCCTGATATTTGAGTTATTGATAATTAGGATACTTGAATTCTCTTAGCAGTTCAATAATGCTTTCTAGAGGTTTTAATTCCTGTGTCTCATTTTACCCATTTTTATGATAAAATAAAATAAAATAAATAAATCAAAGTTCAGTAATGTCTAATATGCCATGAATTATAACCAATCTATTCTTATTACAGCCAATCTACATTTTATGCTACAATTTTGAAAATTGTATTTGTATATTCTTTGTCTTTTATGCTTTCTGAAATTGTATGCCACACACTCTGTAACTTTCAAATATTCTTAACTGCTAAATGTAAAATCATTGACATTACTGCTTCAGGTTCTATTACATAACTTTTATTTTTATTATGAATTTCATTTTCTTGCTTTTTTTTCTTGGCACATTTTAACTTGATGCTACACTGTAACATTTTTTATATGGCATTTTATATTTTTATAAACATAGAACTTTGCTCTTCAGTGGTGGAAAGGTGTAATCTTTCACTTCCTGTACTTCATATCAATTAGGATTCATAAGATTTATTGTTGAACATTTTTTTCTCCCCCAGTAAGACTATTCTAGGTATTCAAACTAATACCATGTGAGTTACTTGCTTTTCCCTTCAGGATGTTTGGCAGTATTCACCTTTGTGAGTCTGTGTGAGATGGATACTCTTATGTGTGATCCACCTATGGAATTCTTTTGCTAATAAAGTATACATGTTTGAGTTTTCATTGGGAATAATAACTAATGCCTAAAGTTTACTACTTGAAATTTGTTGTTTTATTTGCATTTTTTAGTTTGTGGCTTTTTAAACTAAAAGAAAGGAAACATTGATTCTTATTCCAAATTGATCAGCTATAGTTATAACCCATTCAATCTTATTTCATGCTGCCACTTAACTACAACAGATACTTCTTTACATTTTTCATTCTTCTAATATTCTCATCTGATCCCTTTTTAATCTATTTGTTAATCACAATATCTTAAAAACTTCATGTTAATAATGCCAGGGTTCAGCCCCAGGGGCTCATTGTTGTACTTATGTTTTGAATTTTACCTACTCCTACTTTTCATAGGCTAGCTATTTTTAATAAATATGTACATGAGTATGGGGGAGAGATGGGGAGGGAGAGCAATGATAGAAATATCTTTTATTATTATTATTATTATTATTATTAGTAGTAGTAGTAGTAGTAGTAGTATTAAGAGATTTTCTATTCATTTTACATACCAACCACAGATTGCCCTCACCTTCCTCCTCTCACCCCCCCAACCCCACCCATTCCCACCTCCTCCAAGGCAAGGTCTCCC
>CABHPH010127639.1:0-13870 GCA_902168325.1 Peromyscus nudipes
TTTTTTTGAGACGTGGTCTCACTATGTAGGATAGAACATACCATGTAGACCAGGCTAGCCTTGAATTCATAGTAATCCACTTGCCCCTGCCTTCCAAGTGCTACATCTTATTAATAACATTAGTTAACAATTCCCATGTCCCCCCCCACTTCTCAATGCTGAGCTTACATCTTTGATCTGAACTGTAAACTCTTTCTCATCCATGCCTCGGCGAAGTTTGGTAAACTGGGCTGCTGCTGTGGTGACTGCAGATGCTTCTTCCTCTACCATGGAAGCTACACTGCTACTTCGTGGTGTGGGGACTGGAGAGTCCCCATATTCTCCTGGGGTCAAAGAGGGACTGTCTAATAAATGGTTGCCTGGCCCCAAAACTCCTCCTGCTGTCATTTCCTGGCTCCGGCGGTTAGAAGGCCATTTCCCTGAGAGTACAGCCTGGCAGACGAGGTCAATGCGGTTGATCAGAACACGATCCTGAATGGCAGAAAAGAATATGACATTTGAAGCATCTGAATACTGTGCAACCCTCATCTACACTATCATGCCATCACTCCTACCAGGTACAATGAAAAGCCAGAAAGGAGGTAATTAATACCATCACATCCTTAAATAAAGTACAGCCTTCCATAAAAACCTAGGCAACGCCAAACAAAGGAGAACAAACGTAGCAAAACCAGCTCTCGTCCCTCGGACAGCACTGCACCTGTTCCTGGACTCTGCATGTGTAGACAGGAGACTGGTACCTTGGGCCATTCAGAGGCTCTTTGTCGTTCCTGCAGCAGCAGCAGCTCAGGGGTCATTTGTTCTCCATCTTCATTTGGAAATCCATCTTGGGACATAGTGAGGGACAGAAGGCTCTCTTCATCATAGAGCTTTGGGCGGGACCGGTCAGCAGCTAGAGATCACACAGCATGTGTGAGCAAAGATGAGAGAATAATGTTAAATTGGAATGGTATTATGTGGACTAGGGTCAACAAATAATAGATGTACTCTGACATTTTATCAAGTAAAGACTCAAATCTCTCTTTAGAGGATGTGCTTTTAGAAAGGGAAGGAGCAGAAGAGCGGCAATAGGAAGGTGGAGCCTACAGCCCGTTACATGCACTCACTTAACTTCTCTTCCTTCTCGTCCTCACTCTCATCAGTGCTGGAGCTGGAGCTGGATGAGGATGAAGACGAAGAGGATGATGGTGACAACTTGCTCAAGTCCAGCTCAGAGTCTGACTCATCCTCATCCTCCAGTTTGACTGGTGGAACACTCCGGGGCAGAGGGGCTGTGTCTGAAGAGGCTACACGCATTTCATAATCTTGTGGGGCGAGTCGGCTCCTAGCCACCACCTCATTCTCTAGCTTTAAAGTCAGACTCTCCAGACTGGGGACCTGGACAGCAGTCTCCTCAGGTGACTTTTCAACAGGAGCACCTGGGCGCAGGGGCGATGGCGAGGCAGTGCGTGAGGTACACTGCTGGTGCAGCAGTGGAGTAGAGCATCGGGACAGGGATGCAGCTGATGCTCCTGCCTGGTGGTTCTGCATGTAATTCATACGGGCAGCCAGAAAAGAGAAGTCTGGGTCCTGCATGATGTTGCAGTCTGTTTGGCTCACCCCATGGCGGGCTGCCCCTCGTAGAAGCTCCCCATCATGACGGACAGGCTCCCACCATTTGGGCAGTTCAAGACCTGGAGGCTGACACAATGCCAGCCGATCTTCTAAAAGGGGGTGGCATAAAACTTGTTCCCGTAAGCGCCGAAGCAATTCAATACGGTAGAGGGTCCGAGAGGCTCTCTCTTCCGTGATGGGCTCAATGAACAGATTAGGGTCTGGGGGTTCTACAAGAGACAAAAGTGAAAAAAGAAATTAACCAAAGGCTGATCTGTTTACAACACAGGCCCATTTACCCTAGACTCTACAATCTCACCATCGCCAGCCGCGGGGGGAAGGCGGCACACTTGTCGACACATGGCCACAAAGCCATGGAAGTACTTGGTAAGACTTTCATCTGTTTTCTTGTCCAGTCGAGCAAAAGTGCGGAAGCGATCCCAGTGGAACTGCATGTTGTCAGGGTCGTACTCTACACCAAAGGTAGACACTACTCGGTAGAAATCGGTCTGCTCACGCCTTGTCCATCTGTGACAGGAAGAGTAAAACAACACTGATCAGAACACAGGAAAAATGATGTAGGCAAATACAATGAGTACATTAGGCAAACCTCTCTTAGGAAGTGGAGGCCAACCACTGGGTACATACATTGGTCCCTTCGTTATCATGTCTCTGTCCATCTTTTTCTCTCTCAGTCACTGTGTTTACATCTATACTAAAACCTTTTCTTAATGAATTCCATCCTCATTAATAAAATAAAGAAAAAAAGGCCGGAGAGATGGCTTCGTGGTTAAGAGTATTTGATGCTTTTGCAGAGGACCTGGGTTTGGTTCCCAGCACTCACATGGCAGTTAACAACCATCCATAATTCCAGTTTCAGGGGATCTGCCACCCCTTCTGACCTTGTTGGGCACCAGGCACACACGTCACACATACACATACGTGCAGGCAAAACAATCATTCCTACAAGTATAATAAAATTTTAAAAATGTTTTTCCTGGGCATGGTGATAAAACCTTTAATCCCAGCACTCAGGAAGCAGAGGCAAGCGGACCTCTGTGAGCTCAAAGCCAGCCTGGTCTACATGGTAAGTTCCAGCTAGGGCCACACTCTCACCTCAAAAAAAGGGGGGGGGGGCTGGAGAGCTAGCTCAAGTGGTTAAGAATGCTTGCTGTTCTTGCAGAGGACCTGAGTTCAGTTCCCAACACCTTTATGGAGTGGTTCACTGCTGCCTGAAACCCCTGTTCCAGGGCAACTAATATCCTCTTCTGGCCTCCATGGACAGCTACAAACAAGTGGCATTCACTCACACAGACATTTAAAAAATAAAAATAATAAAAAAGATCTTAAAGAACAAGTACACAGGACATCTTCCTATCATTTTGGTTGTTAAACCTAAGTGAATTGGTTTTCTTTGAAAATGTCAGTAGTAGGGAAATTTGAGCCTAAGACCCTGTACATGGAAAGTAAGGGCTGTGCCACTGAGCTATATCCCCAGCCCATAGCAAAATTCCTAAGTACTAGGTAGAGATAAAGGCAGAAAGGATGATCCTGCTCTCAGGAATTTCAAATAAGTCCTTCCCAACTCTCTGAGTAGAGGGCCGGTAGCTTCCGACAAACTCAGAGCTCAGCCCATATCCCGAGCTCTACTGTACCGTTGCTGTTTTTCCCGCCGTGCGATTTCTTTGAGCTTAAAGGCTGCTTCACAGCGTCGGCGTCTCCGGTCCCCACGTTCCGCAGCCTCTATCTTCATTTGTTCTCTCTTGTAGCTGCGCTGATAGGCTGTTACTAGGCGGCGAAGCCTAGCGGTTAGGGCCGAGCCTGGAGGCCAGAATAAATGCCCTGGCTGTTGAGTCACCTGGGCTGTGGGAAACAGAGCAGAGTGAATAAAGTACAGAAAGAAGAGGAGAAATGATGCTTGTATTTCCACCATGAAAGGGTAAAGCTTTTAGATATCCCAGATAAAACAGAAGTTAGTCAATAATCCCCCAACCTAACCCTTACAAAAACAGACTGTTTGATCTAGAATTTACCTTCATCTCCATCAATGACTGAGATCTCCTCATCCATCATCATCAAAGGATCACCCTAGAGAAGGAGATCCACCCCACAGGATGGAGAGGGGAGTGAAAGGGGAGAAGTTGGCACACTCTGAAATCACTTTCTTGTATATGTCCTTCTGGGTCACCAAGGATAAGAAAAATTTCTAATGAAAGGAACTCTCACAGAAATTTGGAAGCAACCAAAGAAAAGAACAAGTAGAACCTGAGCAGTTAGTTCTTAGTAACAGTGAGATTCCGGGACTTGGGAATTTGTTCAATAACATCCACTAACAAACACCCAGTTCGGATCCCACTCCTCTACAAAAGCATCTGAAGCATGTCCTCACGCTGGCATTGTCATCCTTGGCATTAATAGTGCATTCCTTTACTCTAAGATTAATTCATTTTTATTGTATGTGTACGGGTGTTTTGCTTGCATGCTGTCTGTGCACCATGTGTGTGCCTGGTGCCTGTGCAGACCAGGAAGGGCATCACCTCCTCTGGAACTGGAGTTACAGATGGTTGTGAGTCTCCATGCGGATGCTGAGACTCGAACCTGGGTCCCTGAAGAGCAGTCAGAGCTCTTTAACCACTGCACCGTCTCTCCAGCCCTTGTAGTTTACATTCTTGTAGTTTGTTTATTTTTCATATACACACATATTTTAGTATAACACACTTCAAGTATATTTAGAATAATATACTTCAAAGTTCAGAGAATGAGCTAAGATAAAAAGATTTACTAATAGATAAAAGCTAGACTCAAAAGAATTTCTTACCTCATCATCTGGGTCTTTTGGGGGGCCCTGGAGTGGTTTATATTCAGGATCTTCACAATCCTTATCGAAGTCAATCCTAGAATTATTCAGAAACAAAGAAGAAAAGATAATAATATATATTATATCACTAGGAGATCTGGCTGAACAAGTAAGCCGGCAAAGACTACTCTTTAATCTCAAGCTTTTGGGAATGGGGGCCAGGCTTCAAGCTGTGGCTATGTTAAGAAATAGTCCGAGGGAACAAATAATTTTAAGTTAACAAAGTACATATCAAAACTGCCTGACTTTGAAAAACAAAACACTTTTATCCATTTTTTAAAATAATTTTTTTATGTGTATGGGAGTTTTAACTGCATGCATGCCTGTGCATTATGTGAGGTGTACCTGGTGCACACAGGATTGAGTTATAGAAGGTGGTTAGCCACCATATGGGTACTGGGAACTGAACCTGGGACCTCTGGAAGAGCAGCTAGTGTTTTTGACTGCTGAGCCACCACCTCTCTATCTTTCTAGTCCTAACTTTTTGGGAAAAGCTTGCTAAACTGTTGCTCAGGCTAGTCTTAAACTGACAGACTCAAATAATCTTTCTGCTTCCAGCCTCCAGCCTACCTGCCATCATAACCAGCAGCAAGTCAAATACTTTGAAACACACTTCCTTTTTCTTTACTCCTTTTTATTGTTTAATTACTTTCTCCCCTCCTTCACAACTATTTACCATTTATTAATTTTGCATGGTTTGTGGGTTTGTTTTGTTTTTTATTTATTTTATGGGTATGTGTGAGTGCCCGAAGAATGTATGTTTGTGCACTATGTGCATGACTGTTGTTGGGATGGATGTTGAATCCTTTAGAACTGAAGCTTCAGGCAATTGTGAGCTGCCATGTGAGTACTGGAAACTAAAACTGCACCCCCGAAAGAGCTGAAAGTGCTTTTAAGAACAGAGCACCGGTGTTGGCTAGTTTTATGTCAACTTGACACAAGCTAGGGTCACCTGAGAGGAGGGAACCTCAATTGAGAAAATGTCTATATAAGACTGGGCTGAGGGCAAGTCACTAATTTTTTAAATTAGTAATTGATGGGGGAGAGCCCAGTCCACTGTGAGTGGACTATCTCCAGGATCCTGCTCTGTTTGAGTTCCTGCCTTCACTGCTTTTGAGGATGAACTGTTATATGGAACTGTGAGTGAAATAAACCCTTTCCTCCCTAAGTTGCTCTTGGCCATGGTATTTCATCACAGCCACAGTAACCCCACTAAGACACCATGTCTCCACCTCTCCACACACTGTTTATATTTTAAAAATGTATTAATTTTTACTACTTTGCTCTTGAGCAGAAGGTGACAGAATGATTCACAATGAACACATTTTTTTTTTGTTGGTCCTATGCCAACCAAAGTGCAGATGTGGCTATCAACAGTCTTGGTCATGCAGAAATTTATAGACAGCCCTTAACAAAACCCATCATTGCTAAATGTCCCTCAGGTCTCCATGTGAGAAGTTTTGTTAAACTCACTGGCACCCAAAACAGGGCAACACTGCCCTACCTGGTGACTCAGTATTAGCATGGCAACTCATCATTGGGACATGTCCCCAGGCAAAAATGTGTCAGGTACCTTGGGGAATGACAAGTCAGGGCTAAAACTGTCTAAACCTCTGCCACATAAGTAGCCTATGAGAACTGCCTATTATTTTTCAATAGACTTAGTTAGTTTATCTTCTCAGTTACTACAGCTATACTGAGATCATTGTGTAAGCCTCTGGGAAGAACACAGATGTTACACTTGTAGTTACAGCAATGTGTGATTAAGGCCAGTGTCTGGAGTCCAAACTGCTGGTCCTATTCTTACTAAGAACTTATCACACGTGAGTATAACCACCATTAAGAATCCCAATGATGCACTGGGTATGGTGGTGCACGCTTTTACTCCCAGGTACTCGGGAGGGAGAGGCAGGTGAATCTTTGAATTTGAGGTGAGCCTGGTCTACAAACCAAGTTCCATGCAGCCAGAGAGACCTGGAACTCTGTGAGACCCTGTCTCAAAACAAAAGTAAAGCAAAACAAAAAGGAATCCTACTTAATTCAGTCAAGGCAGAGTTAGGTACTATCAGTACAAGCAACACAGATAGATATGGAAGTGAGAAAAGAAAGGGCAACACCAATGCTCACCCTTCCACCAGGTCGGAGAAGTTATCAAGCACTCTGTGTTCCGCTGCAATGGCTTTGTCATCTGGCCTGCCAGCCTTTTCCAGGAAGCACAAGGCTGGGTCTGCCCTCATGGTATTGTATTTCTCATAGCCTAGAAGAACAAGGACCACAGATTGAAGAAATTCAAAGATTCACTTATCTCTACTTATATACTGTTAGAATCATTAGAATACATGGGCTGCTTCGCTCAGAATAAAAAATATAAACAAACCTGGACAGGTGTTAATACCAATGTATTTGTAATTTTTGTAGTTTTCATCTAGTGATTGACTATAATTTAAGAAATAACATCTTAAGGTGACTGGTTTATAGAGTCATTTAACTGATAATATTTAGATTACTATTCTTAGTACAGAAATGAAGAAAGTAGCCTAATAATTTATGGATTTTGTCACACATTCTCAAATGAAAAACAAGAAACATACCTGAAAGTAAAAAGATTCTCAGTAAGACCTTATACTGAACTCTAAACCTCTGTGTCTTACTAGTAAATCAAATGCCCACTTATTTTCCTTCTTTCTTTCCTTTTCTTTTCTTCTTTCTTTCTTCTTTTTTTCCTTTTTTTCCTTTTTCTTTTGAGATAGGATCTCTTTGTGTATCCCTGGCTGGCCTGGGACACACAAGATCTGGCTGTCTTTGCATTCCAAGTGCTGGGATTAAAGGGGTGCACTACCATGCCTGGCTTGCTCACAACTTTTCTTAGACTGTTACAGTTCTCAAAAACATGTAAATTAAGTACCTTTATTTTAGGAAGTAAACAGAAAGAGTATATTTAAAAAGTACATTCCAATACATCAAAGGATAAAGCTAATGTTTACTGATTCCAATGCCTGGAATTTCTTATTAGGCAAAAACTGCTACCTCAGATATTTAGATAAATAGGTTCATTTGAGCATGCCATAAGAAAAGTCACTGAAATTAAGTATGGTTATTATTAACAGAACTTGACATATATTACTTACTGAACTATTTCTTACTCAAACATAAAATTTCTGGTGATGAATTACCGCAAGCACTAAATGTATTATCTCTTGACACACATCTTTAATAGAAAAGCAATATTGGAGACAGTACCTACCATGCTTAAAAACGCCAATGAGCAGGGATTTGTCAGCTTCACTATCCCACCATGTTGTTGGAACCTCCAGCTGATCCACTACTGGGAACCATATGTCAATCTCACTAAATGTATAAGTCAGTAAAGCAATGTTAGAAACAGAAGTGGTAATTCTTTGAAAGAATATTATAGGTTGCTTGCTTTATCCATTACTTTAAATGCTTATGCTTCTGGCCATATTTCTATGAACTTGTGCTAAATACAGGATTAAAGGCCTGATTATAGAGATTTTTAATTATCAGATATCTCAAAGATAGTCTAGAAAGAAGTAAGCAAACCAGTCACTCCTGGAGTAAGAAAGGAAATAAAACAAAAGAATGAATAAATAAAAAGAGGCTGGCAAGGTGGCTCAGTAGGTGAAGGCGCTTGCTACCAAGCCTGACAACCTGAGTTCAATCCCTGGGACCCACACAGGAGAGGAGCTACACTAGCAACTTGTCTTCTTAGTCCCACAAGCATGTCATGGCATGTCCCTGTCCTCCGTACAACACAAAATAACAGATAGGTAGGTAGGTAGGGAGAGAGGTAGATATAGACAGACAGATGAATAAATGTTAAATAAAGGAACTTTACCTTGCAATGGCACCCCCTAACACCTTCTCTGCTTGGTCTCCAATAACTTCCTGCCTCAGGTAGTACAGCATCCGGACTCTCAACAGTACCCTAGAAGGGAGAAAGAGACACTTTAGCAACAATGTAGCAAGCCTCCCTGCGGACTTATCTGAATAGCACTCTTACTTGTTACACTGATGTTTCAAGTGCTTCTTATAACTCTCATCTTGGAACAGAGTATCAGGGTTATATTTCCGGATCCAGTCTGCCTTATGAATGTCAAAAGTACTTTGTGACTTTACTTTTTTCCCCTTACGCCCACGGGGCACAGGGATAGACAGACCTGGGAAAGGGGAGACATCGAAGACTTGGATTGAGAAAAACCCTTACACCTGAAAAGGACTAGATACCCTGTAGAAAGATGAAAGGGTAGGAGTTGGTAATTACCCGAATGATTCTGCAATTCTTTTGTCTTGCCGTTTTCAGCAGGGCTAATCAAGTCCCAGATGAAGCTCTTGATGTTTTCATCCCCACGATAGTGTAGAAGACAGTATACGAGGATGGCACGGCATATTGTCTCCACATCTCTCTCAGTCATACGTCGCTTAAAGCGTCCATGAGACAAAATATCTCGCCAACGTCCCCAACTAACAAAACACGAAAGGCAACAACACGATTATTTTTGGAGAGATTCAAATTTAGCAATATTCCTCTGGCTCCCAGAATTGCCATCTCCCCCAAAAGTCGAAAACCAACGGAAACTCCCTCAAAGGTAGTGTCTCTATGTGATGCTTCTTGGCCACATCCTCTAATCTGAAAGGCAACAGGGAGTCAGGAGTCCCTCAGCACACAGGTGTTCTACTACTCATGACAAGTTGCATTCTTACCCATATACGAGGAGATGTTTTTCCACCCGAAAGCAGTCAGTGCGCCCATAGGTGTGATGCCGGTCATGTCTTCGGGAGCGCGGCCGCTCATCATCCTCACTTTCCAAGTCGGAAAACTCAACCAGGTCATCGTCTTTCAGAGTGCTGAAGTGTCGGGTCTGCTTCCGCACTCGAGGTGTGTCAATCACCAAGTTGTTCTACACAGAGAACAAGAGATACCTCTGTGATCTGCTCACAGGTAAAGAGTGAGGACACTTACGGACTGACATAATCTTGAATGTAAGTCATGAAAATACTCAGATTTTAGAGCATGTAAAACAATCTACAAGGTGCCGGGCGGTGATGGCGCACGCCTTTAATCCCTGCACTCAGGAGGCAGAGGCAGGCGGATCTCTGTGAGTTCGACGCCAGCCTGGTCTACAGAGCGAGATCCAGGACAGCACCAAAAAACTACACAGAGAAACCCTGTCTCAAAAAAAAAAACAACAAAAAAAACAAACAAAAAAACCAAAAACACAAAAACAATCTACAAGGCTCAGAAAGAAAAAGGTGGTCGACATCTATGGTGGTTTAAATACGAATGGCCCCATAGGCTCATAGATTCGAATGCTTGGTCACCAGGGAGTGGTACTATTAGAAAGGATCAGAATATATGGCCTTGCTGGAATAGGTGTGGCCTTGCTGGAGGATGTGTATCACTTGGAGTGGGCTTCAAGGTTTCAAAAGCTCAAGCCAGGCCCGGTGTCTCTTTCTTCCTGCTGCCTTTGGATCTTAGATGAAGGACTCTGAGCTACCATGTCTGCATGTGTACCACCATGCTTGCTGCCATGACAATAATGGACTAAACCTCCGAAACTATAAGCAAGCACCAATCAAATGCTTTCCTTTGTAAGAGTTACCATGGTCATGGTATCTCTTCACAGCGATAGAGCAATGACTAAAACAACATCTAAATATTTCTAGAGGTTATCCTAGGTAGAGAAAGTTTCTATGGCCTTTGTATATAATATTCTACCAAAAGCTTCAACTAGCATTAAAGAGTTGGACTACTAAAGAGTGAGAGTACTCTGCCTTCTGCAGTAAACCCCTCAAAGGAAAGGTGAGCTCACCTTGCTATTCAGCAGATCCATGTCTAGGTCTGCCTTTTTGGCCCATTTTTGCCAAAAGTTTGGATCATCCAGGGAAATATCTGTCCTATTTTCAGAAGCAACAAAGCTTGCCTAGGGAGAAACAAAGGCAGAATAAAGTTAACTGCAATGCTTTTACACACAAAGGGCAATGATCAAGTACATAAAAACCCTCAAATGCTGGAGGCTGCTGTCTCCAGCTATGGCTGCCCACTAGGATCTGCCACAGACAGAACGTGCCTTAGCAAAGGTAGACCCTTTCCCTTCAGACTCAATAGTAATGGTTGTAGTCCGTCTCAGCAAGATCTGATCTATGTCCTCTTCACAAAACTTAGACCCCTCATCGTCTTCCTCCATTATGGCAGCATATGCACCTTTCCTTAAGAGATCTTCAATCTCTTTCTTGGAGAACTGTTGAATCTGAAAAAACCAAGACAAAGATAAAAATCCTACAAAAAGAATAGTCTTGACATTTAATTGTACTGTAAAACTAATCATCAATACAATTCCTGGTGACTTGCACTTGACTTCCAGAACCCACATAAAGGTGGAAGGAGAACTGACTCCACAAGCTGTCCTCCGACTTCTACATGCACATATGCACACATACACACATCCTCTAAAAAGATCACGTTTTAGCTCCCTTTATTACTACGACCCCCAAAAACTCCTACAGACTCACTCCAGTGATGTTGCCATCCCGACCACTCATGGACTGAAGCACAGCCTTATCCAATCCCAACTTGAGGCTAGCTTTATCAAACATCTCTCTCTCATAGGAATTACGAGTGATGAGTCGGTAAACCTTCACAGCTTTGCTTTGTCCAATTCGATGACACCGTGCCTGGGCCTGGTTAAAAAGAGAACAAAGATTTATAACATCGAGCCTTAGTTCTTCACACTCATAAAGAGCCATGAAAGCAACTCAAAATCAAAAAAACTGGGGTCAGCTGACTTGTTTTTTTCTGTTTGTTTGTTTTTTGGTTTTTGTTTTTTTTCAGAGACAGGGTTTTCACTATGCCCTGGCTGTCCTGGAACTCGCTCTGTAGACCAGGGTGGCCTTGAACTCAGAGATTGCCTGCCTCTGCCTGGGATGAAAGGTGTGCGCCACCATGCCCAGCTCAACAAACTAGTTTATCTTTTCTGTAAATGAAATCTGATTCAAATACAGACCCATTCATTTACACGTTATCCACTGTTGCTTTTGTGTCACAGGAGTACAAGTGACTAGTTGAAACACAAACTATAGCCAGGTGGTGGTGGTGGTGGTGGTGGCGCACGCCTTTAATCCCAGCACTCGGGAGGCAGAGCCAGGCGGATCTCTGTGAGTTCAAAGCCAGCCTGGGCTACAGAGTGAGTTCCAGGAAAGGCGCAAAGCTACACAGAGAAACCCTGTCTCGAAAAACAAAAAACATAAAAAAAATTAAAAAAAAAAAAAAAGAAATAAAGAAACACAAACTATAGACTTCTAAGCCTACTACATTTAGTATTAGGTTCTGTACAGGATGTTAGAGGACTCCTGACCTAGCTGCCACCTCTAAGGAAACAATTTCCTCTTCTTTGAAAGAGAGATCTAAGAGAAGATTTATTAAAAACCGCTTGGATTAGGTAGGTAGTTTTTAAGAGAATAATTTCCTTTACCTGCAGGTCATTCTGTGGATTCCAGTCTGAATCAAAGATAATACAGGTATCAGCAGCAGTAAGATTAATACCAAGTCCACCAGCACGGGTGCACAGGAGGAAGACAAAGCGGTCTGAGTCAGGCTTGCTAAAGCGGTCGATAGCAGCTTGTCGAAGGTTGCCTCTAACTCGCCCATCAATCCGTTCATATAAGTACCTGGTAAGGAGCGGCGGATATCACAAGGGGGCAAAAGTGGCTGAGCAAAAGAAATCAAGATCTTGCATGTGCCAAGCAAACATTCTACCACTGAGCTATACAACAACTATCCTTAAAGCTTTATGAAGATATAATAACCACAAGACATTTTAGAATGACTCGTTTCTTACCTCCTCTGGATTAGATAATCCTCCAGGATATCTAGACATCGTACCATCTGGGAGAAGATCAGAACTTTATGGCCACCAGCTTTAAGCTTTGGAAGTAACTTGTCAATAAGAACCAACTTGCCAGCTGACCGAACCATGGCCTGCAGGTGGAAATCTTGAGGTATAATATGGCAAGCTTCCCGAAATTCCATCAGGATTTTTTCTTCTGCACCTACAAATAAAATAGAGTAGATATTGTGACTAAGTAAAAACATATAAAGTCTTTTTTAACATGCAGGCTTAAGATAAGGAAGCAGAGTAAAAAGCAGTGTCATCTTTTGACCCTTCCTTCCTCCCTCTACACACAC
This sequence comes from Peromyscus nudipes, assembly GCA_902168325.1. Classification (NCBI taxonomy): domain Eukaryota; kingdom Metazoa; phylum Chordata; class Mammalia; order Rodentia; family Cricetidae; genus Peromyscus; species Peromyscus nudipes. The sequence goes on from CABHPH010127639.1 coordinate 12,654, forward strand.
ACACACACACACACACACACACACACGAATTTGTGTCCAAGAGCATAACCAAGTGCACTCAGAGGCCAACAGTTGACATGCCCAACAATCCTCTTGTTTCTCCTCCCATGGCATTTAAGTTACTGGTGTGTGTGGCTATGCCCAGTGTTTTATATGGGTTCTGGGAATTCAAATTCATGTCCTCATGTTTATGTAGCAAATGCTCTTAACCGTCTCCTTTAGCACTAATATTAGCATTTCTCACCAAAAGTTCAGCAACAAAACATCCAAACTAATCTTTTATTCTGCTATATTAAACATGCCAATTAAGGCAGGTGTCTCTTGAATAAACTGAGTTAAAAAAAAAAAACATGTAAATAACATGGATAAGGACTAAATCAGAACAGACTCACTATTATTAACATACAGCCACCTCCCCCCAAAAAATTCATTATGAAGTACCAGTAAGAACATTTATCCAGAACGCAGAATAACCTGAGTTATTATTCATGAAATTCTACATAGGAAATCCTATTTAGTTTGGGAGATTATGTAAAACCAAGGAACTATAATCATCAGAGTGGTCAGCAAGACTGCTCCCTAGATAAAGGTGCTTGTCCTGCAAGCCTGGCACCCCAGTCTGAGCCCCATAACCCACAGGAAGGTGAAAGGAGCGAACAGACTCCATAGTGCTGTCCTCTGACCTCCACATGTGTGCTGTCGCACTCAAGTCCCAATCTCCATCTCACACACACACACACACACACACCAGCTAAGATATGACATCTTCATAAATATTTAGGAAAAGACAATAAACTTAGGAAATTGTTTTTAAAAGGAGAGTCTTTTCCCAAGCCACAGCCCATAACCCAGCTGCAGTCGTGCTCCGTCCTTTTACGTCTTTCGCGCCCTCACCATTGATGAGGTACGGGTGGTTACAGCACTTGCGTAACTCCATCATTGTGTTCAGTAGGTTAGGCATGTTGGTGTGGCCTGCTCCTTTGGAAAGGAAGGAGAAATTCTTCTCTAAAATAGCTCGGTAGTATTTCTTCTGGATGTTGGTGAGCTCCACTTCAATGATAGTTTCCTGTTTGGGAGCCAAATTTTTTTCAACATCCTCTTTGAGTCTTCTCAGCATCATTGGCTTGAGAATGGCCTGCAGCTTCTGAACCTGTGGTTCATCATGAAGAGAAAAGAAACCACACTGCATTACATTACATCATAAAGAGAAAAAGAAA